>CAIGQQ010033975.1:5818206-5865182 GCA_903798035.1 Danio albolineatus | reverse complement strand
TTTTATTTTATTTTATTTTATTTTATTTTATTTTATTTTATTTTATTATTAATAAATATTCATTCATTCAGTTTCTTTTCACCTTAGTCCTTTTATTAATCTGGGGTCGCCACAGTGGAATTACCCGCCAACTTATCGAGCACATGTTTTACGCAGCGGATGCCTTTCCAGCTGCAATCCAACACTGGGAAACATCCACACACTCACTCATTTACACTCACCTTTTTGCCCACTGTGCCACCGTGACGCCCTATTTATTTATTTCTTACATATTACTTAAAACCTCTACCTAGTAAAACTAAAACCAGTTCATCTAGAGAAACTAAGAAGTGGTCTAAAAACAGCATTTAATATAAATTAATTTTTCATACCGTAACATGTCTTTACTGCTAAAGTGATCCGTTTAATGCAAGTTGATTTCATTCACAGAAGTATGTAATATGTATGTAAAACGTTTTACAGCACTATTTAATCTCTCAAACCTACAGTGCTACAGTTTTAATGAAAGGTCGATTCAGGCACAAAGAAAACATTGTTTACATGCCCACATTTTGGTTGCATATTAAATCTTGCATAGTCCTAACATTAATTTTCTCTTTGTCTCCCTATCCTTCACTCTTTCTAACCCTCCTATTTCTCATATAAGCAGTTGTAGTGCCCTCTAGTGTTTCATTGCAGTGATGCACACGTCTTGTGTATATTCCTCTTTCCAGCGAGTAATCCGCAACAGAAGTCAGTCTATGGATGCTATGGGCCTCAGCAACAAGAAACCACACACCGTCTCCACAAGCCACAGTGGAAGCTTTACCCACAATCCTCCAGAAACCCCCAAAACACCTGGCATTGTGAGTATGAACACACTTCTCAATGTCAAGACCCTTTAAAGTTGTTAAAGACACAACTTTATAAAAAAAAATAAATGCAGGCTGTCACGAAATGCCCCGAAACACACGGTGGTGTCGCAGCTGGCTTGCGTGGAGTGGCTTTGACCTCTGATGCTCGTGTCTTCATGGCACATCTGTGCTGATGGTAGACCTGGCCTTCTCCTGACAGTTCTGATCTCCATCATTTTACCATTAAAAAAGAAAAAAGCTGATGTGTTATCAGATCTCATGATCCGTCTGGATGGAGGTCGGTGGAACAGATGGGGCTCTCCACAAGTGACAGTCTCTTCTTAATCGCTAGGAAAACAAGGGCAATAAATGAGAGCCTCCCATGATGACAGGTTGACATAGCAGTCCATTAGCCACTAGTGTGAGAGGATCTGCAACAACTGTTCTCCTATTATGCAGTTTTAAAGAATCCCGAGAGCGTCCATTCAGTCAAAAAACACTTGTTTTCATAATATACATTGCAGGATCAGCTCTTTTCTCATGTTTCCATCCAAAGATGGGAATTAGACTTATGCAATACACAGGAATATCATAAAACATTTGCAAATAAAGCAGCATTTCCATCCATGAGTCAATGACAAATGTCAATTCCTGATAAACTGGTGCCAAATATCGAAAGGAATAATGGAATTTGATGTGGTTATTGTATAAAACATTACTTGTGCCTCAAAGTGGGGTTTATTTATAAACTAAACTTTGAGAGGATCACGTGCTTATGATTGAACACAGCTGATACCACATCAGCTCTGCATATTGCACAAATCAGACGAACCCTGACACACTATAAATTACCAGAGCTTTCTACTCTGGTCATCTTCGTCTTGACGAATGCCCCCCTTCCACCCCGACTCCTCCCCTTCTCTGATAGGGCGGCACGGTGGCCCAGTGGTTAGCTCTGTTGCCTCACAGCACGAACGCTGCTGGTTCGGCCTCCCCGAGCCAGACGGCGTTTCTGTGTGGAGTTTGCATGTTCTCCCCGTGTTCGCATGGGTTTTCCCTGTGTTCTCCGGTTTCCTCCCACCGTCCAAAAAAAAAAACATACAACATAAGTAAATCGACTACTTTAAATGGCCTCTTAAGGCAACTCTAGTCAGATATATCTCAGCACTTTCACAAGCCGGGGGAGTTCTCGAGACTAACCTGAGCTCAAACTCTCCTCTCGCCCTTTAAACGAGAGGGAGCCCCGGGCTCAAGGATATTCTGAGCTCAGGGCTCTCTCCCGGGACAGCATGCCAAATACGCTTTATTATCAATCATCAGCTAAGTGTGAACTCTTGAAAGTGCTTTCAAAAATGAAGATGAAATTCAATGAACACCAATGTGACCTTTTTAGGGGCCACTTAAGAAAGTTCTGGTAGGTGATAATACTGAACCACTTTGATGTCAGACTTTGGCTGAGGTATTTTAGAATATCCAAAACAACATTTCAGATGTTTTACAATGCGGTCCCTCTGCTGATTTGTCCATTAATGTCATCCTATTGTGACCATTTTTTGTTATCACGTGATCTGTTAAAACCAAATCACAAGAATTTTTTAATGCGCTTGCTGGAATTTATTCTGTAAATGTGTTTCTGTCATAGTTTATGCACTATATTCAAATAAAAAATTCATCATACACTTTTTTATGTACCTTTAAAAAAATGTAAGCACACCATGGTATTTTTAGTAAAGCTTTTTTATGCAACATTAAAAAATGTGCACAAAAAGAGCTGGATGGAAACTGATTGGTCAGATCATATCTCAGTCTGTTGTGGTTGATTGATTGTTTGTTTGGGAATCAAATGCTGATTATAACATCTGAATTTTAGCTCTAGGCACATTTATACATAGTAAAATGAGCAATAAGTGTTGTCAGTTTTACCATATGAGTTTAAAATTAGATTTGTTTTTATAGAACAAAACACATTATTTTCCCATCGTGAAAACTTGAAGTCAGCTTTGTTGAAGCAAGATTTATTTTCATCCTGTTTTTTCAAGTTCACCCAGGCTGTGTTTCCACTTTAAGGCTAAATGCACAAATCTGATCTGCATTTACAATAAAGAATAATTAAATCAATGACAAGTGTAGGAATGATGTAGAAATAACAAATGTTACTCTACAACTCTGATGATATTGAAAGGCTTGCCTCTTTCTCTGTGTTTACAAAATAATAACAATAAAAAGTTATTGTTGTGTCTCCTTATGTAACATGAGGTGAAGTGCTTACATCGAAATTGTAGTGAATAGTAATCTTAATCCAGTTCTGTTTTCTTCCCAGTCCTTGATTATTCCTGGAAAAAGTCCAACGCGTAAGAAATCTGGTCCCTTCAGTTCGAGGAGGAGCAGCGCCATTGGGATTGAGAACATACAAGAGGTTCAGGAGAGAAGGTACAAACAGTAAAAAAAAAAAAGCTTTGAGTATTTCCTGTTAACAGTTTGAGACATTTTATGAGAAGATTCAGAACACCCATGCACTGGAAAAAATATTCAAAGATGATTCCTTGGATTTAATAAACTGTTTTAAGTGGTTGTAAACAATTTATCTGGGCTGTATTTAAACAAACAAATTAAGTTGAGTGTAACTAAATTTAATTTGTTTGTTTAAATTCAAAACAAATAAATTGTTTGCAACACTTTTGCCGACATCATTTTTTCAGTGTGGTTTTATAACTACAGTACCTCAAAATATGTAGCAATTCATTTTATACAAACAATGTATTTCTTATTATAACGCTTTTCATCATTATTATGAATTTGTATGGTTTTTCTAATTACATTTTGTTCTCAAAAAGCATAATTTATGATTTTTTACAATTATTTGAAAATGAAAAAATAATCCATTGTGGTCTCATTAAAATGTGGGAAGCTCTTTTGATGTCTTGTGATGACAAAACACCAAAATATAACAAGACCGTGTGATTAGATCAGAAAGGGTTAGAATTTTGACCATTCAATGTCATTCATTCATTTTCCTTCGGCTTAGTCCTTTATTCATCGCCACAGTGGAATGAACCGCCAACTTTTCCAGCATTTGTTTTACACAGCGAATGCCCTTCCATACACACTCATTCCCTTACATACACTACAGCGAATTTAGCTTATTCAATTAACCTATATCGCATGTCTTTGGACTGTCGGGGAAACCGGAGCACCCGGAGGAAACCCACTCCAACATACAAACTCCACACAAAAATGCCAACTGACCCTGCTGGGACTCGAAGCAGCAACCTTTAGTGCTAACCACTGAGTTAACTTGTCGCCCCATTCAATTTCACGGTAAAGTTCATTCAAAAGTTAAAACATCACGTATGAAGTAATTAAGATGTATTAATGAATCTGTTTCAGTAGTCGAGAGGTGTCTCCGAGTCCACAGAGGTCATCTGATGGTGGACACATCACTCAGGACTTCCGGCTAGACAACTCGTCCAATCAGAGCTCACCTGAGATGGCAACCACCAAGATCGGGTGAGCAGAGCACCAATAAAACAAATGCAACTTCTGTATCCATGCAGTTGCACTCAGATCTCAAACATCAAATGTAAAATCATACATTTGAAATCTTTATACTGGTAATGCTTTGTTTTTAATGTTTTTTTTTTTTTTTTGCATTTGTCAGCAATACCTGTAATGAAACATCCTCATATTTCAGTTTCATGTTCATATGCAGAATGTAAATAGACCGACCTGAGGTTACGGCGCTTGTTCAAAGGGAACAATTGCAGTTACTCATGAACCGCTCCTTGTTTACTCTTTATTATCCCTGGCACAAAACCACTCCTAACAGATATAACAGATATTCATCTCATTGTATCTGAGCTCAAACCATTATTAGACCTTTACTAGTTGTTCAGTGAGTCATTAGTTGCACAACAACTTTGAAGTAATCACTAATCATAGCAAATAGCAATAGCAAAATACAGCCCAGGCAACACCTTTCAACCAGACGGATGAAGCAGCTTGTTTCAGTAATAAAACTGTGAAAATTTTTTTTTTTTCCAAATAGGCTTTTTAAGAGTTAAACATTTAAGTTTTAGCACCTTTTATTCCATTCAGCTGATCTCTGGCATAAGCACTTTTAGCTTAGCTTAGCATAAATCATTGAAATCAATTAGACCATTAGCATCTTGCTTAAATGTTTTTTAAAAGAGTTTCAGTAATTTTCCTGTTTAAAGCATGACTCTTCTATGGTTGCATTGTCTACTAGGAAAGATGGAAAATGAAAAGTTGCTATTTGCCTGGTCCATATGGCTAGGAACTATACTCTTGTTCTGGCGGAATAATCAAGGATCTTTGCTGCTATACATTGAAAATAGGCTTAGAGTTAATAAAGTTAAACATTTGAGTTTTAGCATTACTTCTATCTTAGCTTAGCATAAATCATGGAGTTGAATTAGACCATTAGCATCTTGCTTAAAGTAAATTAAAAAGAGTTTCAGTAATTTTCCTATTGAAAGCTTGACTCTTGTATGGTTGTATTGTCTACTAAGAACAATGGAAAATGAGAAGTTGCTATTTTCCAGGCTGATATGGCAAGGAACATTCTGGCATAATTATCAAGGAGCATTGCTGCCTTACCATGCCTGCAGCAGGTGCAATGATATTACATAGCGCTGTTAACTAGCTGGGGATTATTTTCAAGTACTGCACAATGTCATTGTGCCTACTGCAGCCATAGTACTGCTGGAAAGTAGATCTTTTGAACTATTTTAGACATTGTGAGCAAAAAGTGCTGATGTGGATGTACAACAGCATAAAGGGCCGATCACACTGAACGCCATTTTCTGTTCCAAAAACACAAGGCTTTTTTTATGCCACTACTGAATCAGCTGCGTATTGTGTGGGATTGTTGTGGCTGATATTGTTATAAATGTAATGTTTAACAATATTGTAATATTCAAGATCTGTGAAGTCATAGAGTTCCAGATAACTCAAAACAGCGACCGATAGTCACTTCTGTCACCTCAACAGAAACCCCACCTCTGCTTTCATTTGATTGGAGAATGAAAAAGACATGACTGACGTAGCATGCTTTTTCTGCTCAGAGTTGACTTTTTTTCAACTGCGGGCACACAGAGCGCAATGGCAAAACGCTCGAGGCCCTTAGCAAATCATTCAAAAGGCACGTCTCAATGCAAAAAGCTTGTTCGGTGTGATCGGCCCCTAACAAGGGAGTGGTTAGTATCTCATCTCATCTGACCTTGTGTATGTGTGTGTGCGTTTGTAGTTCGGCCCTGTGCTGTCGAGCTCCATCTATCCCCGAGTCTCAGGATTTGTCTCGCTCCTCGTCCAACGCCAGCAGCTTCACCAGTGTGGTGGAGGATCATGAAGCGACAGAGGACTACGACACAGGACTGGTGCGGACACAAACACAGACCACTTTCAACAACACATTATGCTCGCACTTTATTGTACAGTATGTGTACTTCTATGAGAAAATACTGGGTTTCATATTAACTGTGCATCGCACCAAATTATTCATTTAACGGTGTCATAGAATGCATTGATACAATATGTTTCTCTGATATCTAAATAGTGTAAAAAGTGTATCTAAATCAAAAGGAATGTGGCTTAAGAACGTGCAAAAATTATCCAGAAACAACTTTACATGTCCATGTAAAGTTGGACTGAGGTTACGCAGCATGTTGCTGAGTGCCGCATCCGGTGTGCGACCCCCTTAAGAATTGGCCCTAATATAATATGGTTGGATTTGCCCATATTTGGAAGGGCCATGAATATTAATGAGGTCTGCTCTGATGCTTTAGCAGCTCATATCAGTGCCTGATGCTCCCTCTCTCTCTCTCTCTCTCTCTCACACACACACACACACACACACACACACTTAAATACACATGTGCAAAATAATACTTCAGTTGATGACAATCTTTTGAAATGAAGTCGTGGAGATGTTTAGTTCAGCTAGGAGTGAGCGACTATATCTTTAAGCCACTACTAAGTAAGCAAGCCAGTAATGTAATGTGTATTTATGTAGCACATTTATCGTGTATGGCCATACACCCAAAGCACTTCACAATGATGAAGAGGTTCTCTCCACACCACCACCAGTGTGCAGCATCCACTTGGATGATGCGATGGCAGCCACAGGACAACAGCAACAGTGCTCTCACCACACACCAGCTATTGGGGGAGTGGAGAGACAGTGATAGAGTCAATTCGGTGGATGGGGATGATTGGGAGGCCATGATGGGTAAGGACCAATGGAGGGAACTTGGACAGAACACCGGGGTTATGCCCATACTCTTTACGAGAACTGCCATGGGATTTTTATTGACCAGTGTCAGGACCTTGATTTAACATCACATCCGAAAGACGTAGAGAGTAGAGTAACCTAGAGTAGACCTAGAGTAGCCTAGTTAGCTTCTGAGTTGTGTTATGGATAAAATATAAAGGCTTAATTATAATCTTGTTCAACAAAAAGGGCTGACAGAGATGAGTTTTGTGGTTTTAAAATATATGAAAACAAAGGCAGGAGCTGAGTAATATGACATGGTGCATAAACTTTCATTGAACACATCTGTTCAGCAGTCTACGTGTGTTTGCTGCTTCATTACAAGCATTCGTGACAAATTTACATTTACATACAAAGTCATACCTGTCAACATTGGGATGTGAAAATAAGGGATTAATTTTTTTTTTTTTAATAAATTCTTCTGGAGATGTTTCATTGTAAATAAACAGTTAAACAGTCAGTATTATTTTTTTATATTATTTACAAAAGAAAATTTAATAGTATACATTAGCAAACAGTTTAGCTTATCAAAATGAGCTATTATAAAGAAATAGAATCAAGTAATCAAATCTCTTTAAACTTTTTCTCACTGTATAGCTTATATTCTGATTAAAGAGCAACGAATGAATCTCATCTATTTAGATTTTTTGTTTGATTACATTTAATAGCAGAGGTGTCACTTTAAAAATGCACACACCTAATGTTATAATGATGGCATTCGATTGCTTTCCTAGCGTTTTATGCTCATTTAGGACAAAATTAGTTGTGTTTGAAAAAAAAAACAAAACATCAAGATCAACATCTTCAGATGCTATTATTTTTAATTATGTGTATATAGGTCTGTTCAAACACGCACCCAAAACCCAGTATCTACTTTTGCTCCGCTTCAAATCGCATGTACAGAATCCGTTTGGGAAACAGCGTCTATTTATCACTATGGAGCGCGTCAGCTGACAGTCACGCACCGCTTTATGACTGTTTAGAGGATTGCATAGGAGGAGCGACGGCACCTGTAATGAAAAGGAAAGGGAATCCCGCCATTTTTATATTTATTTCAAAGTGTTTCATGCCTAATTATAATGAAAGCACAGAACAGATTTACATTTAAGAGCAAGGGGCGGCCCCTGGTGGTTCGGCGGTATGGGTTGCGTATAGGGAGGATCGGCTCTTTAGTGTTTATTGCCACCCTTCAGAGAAAGACTGAAAATACGGGAAAATACCTTTACGAGATGACTGTAAAATACGGGAGAATCCCAGGAAAAACAAGAGGGTTGACAGGTATGTACAAAGCAGCTTTAAGAATTAAGTGTACTGATTGGTCAACTGGACAAGTCTGTTTTGATTGGTCTTTCAGTATCTATCCCATCAGTGTTTATAGGAGGCAGGATTATCCAAATGAGTGTGATCTTGTTGATGTAGATCAGTAGCAGGCGAAAGATTTGAAAATACAATGATTCATTAAGGCGATTCTGAGTCGACTCATTCTTTATTTATCAGCCACTTTTTTGTTAACAAACTCAACTTTGCAGTATGTTTATTTCACAATATACACATTAAAATAACAAAATTAATTACAGGTACAATTGTAAGGCGCGATGAATACATTTAAAATGCTGCTTTCCTAAATTTTGTGCTCTGACAATGAGCTGTGATGAGATACTCATGACTGGTTGTGCTATATGAGAGCTCTATAATGCTGAGCTGTTTTCAAAATAAGAGTCACGTGCGTAAAGTAATGAAATTTTTCCTGGGCACTTGGGGTTTTTAAAGAAACTTTTTGGTGCGTTAATCTAGTCAACAAACGTTTTTAACATTTATTTTTACATTCTTCAGGTGACTCAACAAACATTTCGGCACAATGCCTTCCTCAGTGTGGATAAACTGAGGAAGGCATTGTGCCAAAACGTTTGTTGAGTCACCTGAAGAATGTAAAAATAAAAACAACACGAAGCAATTACCTGATGAGTGCGAATCATTACCTCTTTGAACAAAATAAGAGTCCCACATACATACGCGTAATAGTATATAAACTAAAAAAAGATCATTGTTGAAATCTCAGTGGGAAATATTTTTAAATGAAAGCCTGAGGTGTGTATATTAATGATCCTGTGTGGATCGCGGGGATTATACACTCATTGGTTTTACATGAGAATAAGGAAGCAATGGTTTTTTTTTGCTCACGGTATGTAATTTCCACATACTGAACTTCTATTATTCAGTTAATCCAGGGTATATCCAGATATTTATTCTATGGCACCTTTAAATGCAAGTACTTAAAGCCACTGAATATAATGTAGGACCATGTAATAAATACATAAATACGAAACAGGACTGTAAAATAAAGTGCCACCTCTATAACTCACGCTATTAATATTTAAAGCAATTGTTTCAGTGAGTAGAACTCGTTAACGTCAACAAGACAATCTGCATTTACACACCTGAATATATCTGCAGTCAAATGCATAGTGGTATTTGCATGTAATTGCCTGAACAGAAATATGATTTGACAGGACTGACTGCTTGAGCTGTTTGCATATGTTTTGTATGTTTTTTCTGGCGTTCAGGAGAGTCTGTCTTCAGCCGGTACGCCTCACAAACGAGATTCATTTCCATACAGCTCTGTGTGGTTGGAGGACGCTTCTGCTAGCTCCAGTCAGAGCAGTTCACATGGTGAGAGCCAACAGACGTTCACCTCCCAAGCAAATATTTGTGTACATAACGATAAGATACATAACGATAAGATGTATGCTTGAGTTTGTGTGCAGAAACAGCCACTGGATTTAGGTGTTTATAAATGCTACATAGCTTGAATAGTAGACAGTGATAAGCTCACGGGTTTGATTTTGTCAAATGTGTAGATGCAAATGGTGGTGCTTGATAGGTATTAGTAACAGAGAAAAAGCTGATGAGTTTACCACTGACACAAACACCAATGACACCTACAGTATTTGGAATTAGAGCTTATTTATATAGATTTTTCAGTTTTAATTTTAACTTTGAGTAAATTTGATGAACTGATTCATGTAAGAGGCAAGTGCTAGTGTTGTATTATTGGTATATTTTTACTTATTTGATTGATATTCTGAATTATTTTCCATTTCAAGTAATTTTTCACTGTAGGTATCAGAACTTACAAGTTTAAAGTTTTCAACTTAATCAACATAAGGTGTTCTTTTGGATATTCTATTCTCCAAACAATCCTGAAAAACTCTTCCTTATTTTATTTTATATTTATTGTTTAATTTTAATTAAATTTTTAAATGTATTAAATTAATCATTTCAAATTAAATTTATTAAATGAATTAAATTAATCAAATTAATTGAATTTAATTTAAATTAATTTAAATTAATTAATTATTTTTTTACTTTGTTTTATATTATATTATTTTTATTTTTAAATTAAATTAAAAATATATCTATATATTTAAACATTTTAAATTATTTTTTTTAATTTCATTTTATTTTTTATTTGGTACTTTTATATTTTATTTTATTTTTATTTTTATTTTTTTATTTTTTTTATTTTGTTTAATTTAATAAAATTTTTAGTTTTAATAAATTTATTATTATTTTATTTTAGTTTATTTTATTATTTTATTTTATATCATTTTATATTTTATTTTTAAATTTTCATTTACTTTATTTTATTTTATTTTATATTTCATTTTATTTTACACAAATGCTCTTAAAAGTTTTAGTTCCAGCTACGGATAGCAATAATAAAGCTGTATTAATGTATGACTATATTAATTTTTTTTTGCACTTGTGATATTGTTGATATAGTTTGTGATGATCTGTTTCACAGCAGGTCCCTTTCGGCAGCAGTCAGAACCTCTACGTCCAAAAACAGAGAGACAACACTCGGTAAGAAATGTGCTCAAATTCCCATTGGACTCAAAGTGTCAGAGAGGTTGAAAATGAGAAACTAAATCATATTTATTAGCACTGACTAACGTTATGACTGGACTCTAACAATAACTAAAATGATTAATATATTCCACAAACAATTTGTGTTTGTCCTCCAGAACTGCTAGCTGTCCTGTAGGCTGGAGATGACTTCATGGATGTCCATCAGCAGGTTAGACCGAGCAAATTTATAGAAATAGCAGGATTATTATGATATATTTATGAGTGCCACTTAATATTTTCCATGGTTTATTTATATTTCCTACCTCTCGTGGGGATTTGGTGTGAATTTTTATTTTATGTATTTTTTCCTAGTTGTTTTGTTAGGAGCACATGAACACAATGGCAATCAGCGCTGTTTGAGAATGTGCTCAACAGTGCTCTGATGTTAATGGGAAATGGATGTTTTGAAAATTTCAGTATCGATTGGTATTGAATTCCAGTATTGTGACCACAGACTGTAAAAGATATGGACGTAATATCAGTGACGTCACCCATAGGTTTCTGAAGAACCCAAAAGAAGCTACTAGTAGGCGTGGCCAACTGTTACCATTTTGTTCGCACGTCATCGCACCAACCGGGGGTAACCAAACAAGGGCAAAGAGGCGGAGCGTGAGAGGAGCTACAGACGCAAGCTGGCATTTTGCTTAGACTGACTTTCTTATGGGGGAAACGGTTAATACTTCATTACCTGCGACTCGTTTGTGTTCTGACCACATGTGCTTGGTGGATTATTAAAAACACTGTTGTAACCCATTGAGCCACTAAGCATTGTTCTTATGATGTTTTTCAACAGGAAGAAAGTGCGAATTACTTCCAAACACTTCAGATATAGTCTGTGTTAGTAAATGCAAGGCTATATTTATGAAATCCAGGCATAACACTGTATGACAACGCTTCAGACGACTGCTCTAGAGCCTACAGCTAATCAATCTGTCAGATTCTGGAGTGAATTACAGGTCTGAAGAACATTATAAATGATAAATGATCTTAAATAAAACAAATACATTCATAGATATGGTATATAAGTAAACAATTTAACTCTCCTGGGAAACGGAGGCCACGTGAATAGTTTGTGAGCACAATTAAGTGCACACAGCATGCCATTCTTTCATTCATTCATTTTCTTGTCGGCTTAGTCCCTTTTATTAATCCGAGGTTGCCACAGTGGAATGAACCGCCAACTTATCCAGCATTCGTTTTACGCAGCGGATGCCCTTCCAGCCGCAACCCATCTCTGGAAAACATCCATACATTCTCATTCACACACATACACTACGGACAATTTAGCTCACCCAATTCACCTGTACCGCATGTCTTTGGACTGTGGGGGAAACCGGAGCACCCGGAGGAAACCCAAGCGACCACGGGTAGAATATGCAAACTCCACACAGAGATGCCAACTGACCTAGCCGAAGCTCGAACCAGGGACCTTCTTGCTGTAAGGCGACAGCACTACCTACTGCGCCACCGTGTCGCCACAGCATGCCGTATAATCTGATAATTGTAAGAAATAATTCCAAAAGGCAACTGACTGTCTAAAGCCACATAAAACAACACAAAAATACGATGAATATGCCGAGATCAGCGGCTAATCAGCCGGATTCAGCTGAGGTGAAGTGATGGCAACCAGCGAAACCTAGCTGTCACTTAAGTGGCCACGCCCTTAATTAGTCAAACTTAATATAACTTAGTATAAAGGAAACGGATGATTTATAAAAAAATTCACCCTCTCACAGTTGTCATGAAGGGTAATATTAGCAATATGAACCAAAATCGCTCTTTGTACCAGGCTGTAAAGATCTTTTTTTTGGCCATTTTAACAGTGGGCTCAATAGAAATGTGCTCCATATGGAGCCAGGACTAGCGGAATTTCGAGGAATTGCAGTTTCAGTTACTTCCAGAGCGGGAGGTTGCCACTTGATTGTGACAACCCTAATTATGAACAGAATTTTGCAAGTGCATCATATTCAAATAGAAAACATCTGTTTTAGTAATAATATTTGACAATATTTAATTTGAAGTCTAAATTTAAGACTTGTTCAGGAGAAATCGTTTATAATTCTGTGCATCTGTTCACATTTCATATCTCTAATCATTATGAATGTGTGTCGTTCTTAGCATTTTCATAAGCAGCCTCCGCAGCGGACACCGCTCGTGCTCACAGGAAAAACAGATGTGAAGGAGATGGAGGCGCTAGTTTCAGTCCTGCGGAGGACAGAATATGAGCTGGACAACAACCACTTCATCTTCTCTGTCATCAGGAGAAACAGCAAACCCGCCTGCAAGAGCTGAGAAACAGAAGAGCTGGCGGCTGGGAAATAACTACGCATGATATTATGGCCTTTTCCGAGCCATCTTTCACTCTTTCTTTCATTCTTTCGTTCCCTTAATGGTGGCCCTCATTGTGTGGGTTCGGTTTTTCTTTGTCGTATTTATTTATTTATTGAGGCTCACTGGTGCAACGAGGCTTTCAGAATGACAACCGAGGTTCAACCTTAAACAATCATGCTTAAAATACACGCAAGACACCATAATGCACATCTGTGTGTGTGTGTTTGCTTCTGATTCGTTTTGTGTCAGTAATGGTGTTGAATATCGATAAATGTTAAATGTCGTACTTCGGTGTAGTTCTGATGTTACAAACCCAGGCCTTTTTCAGATCACGTCTCGTAAACCAAACATAGGCATTATTATTATTATAATAATTTATGACTAAACGTATCGATCCGGTGTGAGATGCTGTACACTTTTGGAATATTATTTATTACGTTTATGCCGATCGACATATTTTGTATGGCCACGGCTGATCGTGGTTAAACTGACATGTGTGTGTACACTAATGTAGTAGCTTCATGTGTGTAGTTTCATGTTTTTAAGCTAGATTTTAAGGGTCAGAGTCTCTCAAGTCCTAAAGCCTGTGTTGTTTATATGTGGGAAGTGAGCAATATGAATGTAAACCTGGACTAAAAACACTAGGTCAGAATATACTCCACAGAACAAATGTTGGATGTTTTATTTCCTCTTCAAACACAAATGCACGTTTTATTAATTTGATGGGTTTTTTAACTAAATGTTTCTATTTCAGATTGTATATTTAATGTGTTCGTTTTTTTTACTTAAAGAGATAGTTCATCCTAAAACGGGAATGTGCCTAGTTGATTGGCTACCAGCATTTTGAGGAAAAGTCTGCACTATGAAACCCATTCATTTCAATGGCTTGTGCCATGGTGCACTATTAACTAGCCCCTGTGCAGTTCATTCATCCATTCGCTTTCCGTCGGCTTAGTCTCTGATTTATCAGAGGTCGTCACAGTGGAATGCACCGCCAACTATTCCAGCATATGTTTATGCAGTGGCTGTCCTTCCAGCTGCAACCCATTATTGGAAAACACCCATACACTCTCACATTCATGCACTACGGCCAGTGTAATTTATCCAAATCACCTATAGCGCATGTCTTTGGACTGTGGGGGAGACCAGAGCACCCGGAGGAAACCCACGCCAACACAGGCTTGAACCAGCGACCTTCTTAATTTGAGGCGACAGTCTAATCAAAGTTTAAAATAGCTTATTCTGCTCTGTGGATATTACTTCCATCAACGAATCCGCCAGCAGCTGGCTCTCAGCAAGCTAAGCAGGGCTGCACCCGGTCAGTACCTGGATGGGAGACCACATTGGAAAGCTAGGTCGCCACAAGTGGTGTTAGTGAGGCCAACAGGGGGCGCTCAACCTGTGGTCTGTGTGGGTAAAACTTTATCTGTGATCGTTAGGGTAAGTCCCAGGATGTTCTTCAAAGAGTAGGGGTTTAACCCAGGCATCCTGGCCAGATCTGCCCACTGGCCTCTGTCCATCATGGCCTCCTAACCATCCACAAATCATAATTGGCTTAATCACTCTGTCTCCTCTCCACCAATCAGCTGGTGTGCTGTGCGGCTTGCGCAATATGGCTGCCTTTGTGTCATCCAGGTGGATGCTGCACACTGGTGGTGGATGAGGAGATCCCCCCTTTGAGTGTCTAGAAAAGCGCTTTATAAAATGTAAGGAATTATTCATCTTTGCATTAAACACACAAGCTCACTGGAAAAGTAAAGTCTGCTAAAATAACCTGTCCAAATGACATTTGTGTGGTAAACTTATTCCTTCGTGCATTAGTCCTACTGTGTTGTCATGGCAACACTGGTAAATTGAGGCCTCCTTCAGTCAATGAAATGTGTTTTTAATTAGCTTGTCATTTTTTTATCTGTGTATTTAAAGTTATTGAGTTCAATCAAAAACAAAAACCGAACATCATTACTATTTAAAGCATTTTTACAAACCATTTGTGGTTTTAATTTGTGGCCTGGAATTTTCATTTCAGTTCACCCTTAGTAATGATGTTGTAGATCAGGCATGCTCAACCCTGCTCCTGGGGATCGACCTTCCTGCAGAGTTCAGCTTCTACCCTGATCAAACACACCTGAATCAATTAAACAGGGCCTGAACAGCACTAGATAATTACAGACAGGTGTGTTTGATTTGGGTTGCAACTGAAATCTGCAGTACGGTCGATCTCCAGGAGCAGGGTTGGTCACCCCTGTTGTAGACAATGTTCAGCTTCTTGCACAGAACGATGTTTTTACTTCACGCGATCATACGTTTTCTGGAACTCATCTGACATGTATGCACAAGCTAATAAGCTTCTCTAATGATCTGCTGAACTAAAAACCCAACCAAAAATTTGTATATCCCAGCACATTTTCATTTTTGGGTGAACTGTCCATTTAAGCCCAATGTATACTTTCCATTTGGCAATGAACATCCACAGCCCAATGAACAAAGAATACTCCATTTTTATACAGTAGCACGTGCGAACCCCAATCAGATGCGCTTTAGACACTTTGGACAAACTAAGAAGTGCACAAACTATACAGCGAATGCGTGATTAAGGAATTGGGCTGTGAATGTACACACACTTTAAACTGAGGTATACTTTGGCCTTTAGTACTGTGGTATCAGTGCTATAGATATATACACGTAGATGCCCCATAACCAGCTGTTATAAAGTGCATGAGCCATATACTGCCATATTGAAACAGCAAAAGGAGATCAAAGAAAAATCAGAAAGAGGAGTATTTAAATCTGCATTAGACTGTGATTTTGCTAAGTTAAGCTAACATACTATGACAAAGGCATTATCTAACACCACATTAAAAAGTAGGTTTAAAGCCTGTAATAGTGAATTAATAGCTATAATTCTTTAGGAATTTAAATGTCACAAAATGTGCAATGTTTGCGCATCTTAGGAAAAACACAATGATTTTTACTGTGAGTGACTGTTCAAAGATGGCGGATGTGTGAAGTGGTTGAATGTGGCATCTACGCGTATACACATCTGTGGTCAATGCTATCTGTTGGCATTAATATTCATCTACTTATCTTCTGGGATACAGATTTCTTTATTTATTTTTTAATCCAATCACATCAGCCATAAACAGGATTAAATATCCGTAGCTGTCAGACAAAATAAGCAAAATGTACACAAATACATATTTTGTAATTAAAAATATTTTGGTCGGCATCCATGCCCACTTTACCACTGCTTAAACTACTTTTATAGTTAATGTATTTGCTTAAGATGCCTATTTAAAAAAAAAAAAAAACCATGATATTCCAATGCTTTCATGCCCAAAAAACATGGTATTTTCTCTTCTTGCTTTAAAAAAGTAGAGTACAATTTTTTGAGAGGTTGTTTTTAAATAGCTGTGTTTGTGTGCATTCTTTAAAGCGTACACTTAAGAAGGGAATTATTTATTTGAGGGCCCTAAACCTCAGCTGATTGGCTGAACTGAACGTGATGCGTTTGCACACGCTACAAACATTAAGCACAAACTCATCCAGACAAACAGCTTTCCGCAAGTGATTGTGTTCTTTTACAAGTGCTTATTATGCTACTTTTATGAAACATTTCACTGTAAATAAGACCTTTTTTGGTAATAAAACGAGAGAAATCATGTTTAATAAAGATTCAAGGGTTGGTGAAATGTTTATTTATTCCTGTATTCATGTATTGCTGTGTTATTTCGTGTTTTTTTTTTTTGTTTGTTTTTTTTTTGGAAAATAGTAATCCATGAAGTGAGTTTTCAGTCATTAGTAGTATTAAGGCAACAGAAAAATGTAAACATTCTTGGCTCACAGTTATAAAGACCTATACATTTTAAACATTGCTTAGATTTATTACCATATTTTAAACTCTAATCCATGATCGTCAGCCCTTAATTTAAACCCATTTAAATGTACAAACAGATGTACAAACATGGTTGACATAGAAAAGTTAGAAGAAATAGCACTGAACAGATATGAATGGTTATAAAAGTGTAATTTGCTCACAGTCATGTACTAAAGAAGGTATAAGGTTTTTCAAGGAATCCACAGCTCTCAAATATCAATGTGAGGGTCAAAACAATTATATATATAGATCATACTTCAGAACATAGTGCTAAAAATCACATTAGGAGATCTTTGTGTGTTAGTTTTTTTTTGTATTTTGACCTCAGAGAGCCGCTTGAACAACATGAGGGTGAGTAAATGACAAGACTTTCCATTCCTACATCAATTATCATAGTGTTCTGCTCCGAGTTTATTTATTTAGTCACTTAGTTAGTTAGTTTATACACCCATTAAGCTATTAATCCTGCTTTTATCATGATAGGCACTTGGTTTGTGTCTCACAGCTCCAGGTTCCACCATCTGAAGGTGAACCGTTCTCGGAGAACATTGGACCCGCAGTGAACTTCACCCAGCAGTTTGTGATACGGGGCGAAATCATCGATGAAGGTGCATTTGAGGCCCAGAGGCTCCAGAAGAGAACACACCTCTTTCTCTAGCGCACACACACCCTTCACCTGCGGGCCAAACGGCTTTGGGATCCCCAGCTGATCACCTAAAACTATCATGTTCACCTGAGGAGAAACAAACGCAGGTAATCAGGATTCTTACACCTTTTTCAGAGTCAAACTCAAGCACTTTTCAAGCACTTTACAGGTGTATTTTGGAATATGGTGATGATTGTTTTATGAATGCGTTTTATTTTGCTAATATTTTGTGCTCTGAAGATTTAAATACCGTTTTTTTTTTTGTGGACATTTCTCATTGACATGATGTTCTTTTAAACTTTCTATTGATTAAAAAACATATATAACCGTTTCTAAAAAAAGATGTTAAGCAGCACAACTGTTTTAAACATTAGCAAGAAAAAGAACTGTATCTGGAGCATCAGATCAGCATATAAAAAATGAATTCTGGGGGATCATGACAATGAAGACTTAAATATTAAAATCTATAAAAATAAAACTGCTAATTTGAAGTATTTTATTTGTAACAATATTAATATTTCAGTGTATTCAAACAAATATAAGCAGCCTTGGATAACATTCATATAGACTGCGTTTATCCATTCCAACACATTGGGCTCTAGAGTCTCATCTCCCATTCCCTTTAAGGGTCAGTTGCGTCACGCCATGGCACATTTGCTATTTACATGACAGACTTTGTAAGAGGAAAAACTGAACGCTTCACTGGCAAGAAAACAGTTAAACAGACCATCTGCAGTGCGAGGAAAAAGAACGAGTCTCCTCCATTCGGCCTCTTTACTTTCCTTTTACTCTTTACTTTACTCCTTTACTTCCGTGGATAAGGAAACAGTGTTGTATGCAAGTTATATCCAAACACGTCCTATTCTTATGCCCCATATGGTGATGCAGACGCCTCCAAAATCTAAAAGGTGGGCAAATCTAAACTAGTTATTAAAACAAATATAAATAAATATGCATATAATAAATAATACTGCTAATAAAAATGACATTATAAAAATCGAAATTGTCATGAATTACTGAAAAAGCCCCCTTACATGAAGGCATCGAGGCAGTGGTTTTTATATTTATGTAGAAAATAATCATTTTTGTAACATTTTAATCCAATGTAAAGATATTTGTGTGTTGCTCTACACTCTGTGTGTCTTAAGCAATGAGTAAGTGTTTTGGACCTGTGTAGCAGTGTAACTAATGCACTGTGTGCTGGACTTTAGGCCAGCTTTCAGTTGGTCAATGGCACAGTTCATTTCAGTTCCTCCAAATAGCAACGCGCCAACAATGCGCCATAACACACCTTCTTTTTAGACCGGAAGACACATGAGTCCACAAAGCGGTTCAGATGGATTTGCCATTTAAACAACGTGGCACAAAACGTGAAAATTAGGGTGGCACTGGTCTGAAAATAGCAACAAATTGTGCAAAACACGTCTTGCACCTTATTGTGCCGGTTGTATGATAGGGCCCATAATGTTAGCATTGTTTTGCTTTTGGACTGTGGATGTGAATGATGTATCCAATCCAACACATTGGGCTCTAGAGTCTCATCTCCCATTCCCTTTAGGGGTCAGTTGCATCACGCCATGGCACATTTGCTATTTACATGACAGACTTTGTAAGAGGAAAAACTGAACGCTTCACTGGCGAGAAAACAGTTAAACAGACCATCTGCCTCGCGAGAATAAAGAACAAGCCTCCTCCATTCGGCCTCTTCACTATCCTTTTACTCTTTACTTTAGTCCTTTACTGGATTTGCCATTTAAACAATGTCGCACAAAAAGTGACAATTAGGACGCCACTGGTCTGAAAATAGCAACAAATCGCGCCAAACATGTCTTGCACCTTTTTGTGCCGAGTGTATGATAGGGCCCACAATGTTAGCACTATTTTTCTATGTTAATGTGCTTGACGGACATGTGTAACCATTACACTCACATATTTAGAACACTCACGCACATGAACACCATGATTTTAAGATGCCATGTCAATATGAGGGCCACTCATCAATGTCAGTTACAAAGTAGTGGACCAATCAGAATAGTCCTGTAAAAAACTAGGTGTTTCAGCCACTTCAAAGCAAAACCAATGGGGCACAATTTGACTTCTCTCATACTAAGTGTTTGATAGTGTTGTGTACCATGTCAGGGTAATACGCCACAGCCCTGGGAACTGAATCCTCCACTTCTATCACTTTAAAGAGGATGGGCAAGTCAATGATGTCCTCATCATCCAGACCCAGCTCTTTCTTCAGCACGTCCCTGTTCCAGTCGATACAGTTCTGAGTGAAACAGTAGATGACACCAACATTATTCTTCAACAGATCTGAAATACCCGACTATAAAAACATCTAGGAGTAGTTTGGATACTAAAGGCATTTTAATGTTGCGTGTGTTTTGCGTTTGACTGACCTGCACGTATCTGTTTTCAGCCTGCAGTTTTTTGTCGCTCAGGAGGTCATTTACAGAGATGGCTTCTTCCTTACCTGTTCAAAATGAAGTTAGCTTGCATAAATAACCGTGATGGAAAAAGGCTGTTTTTCCAAAATAGAAAACTTAGAAGTGTTTACCTGGAAACATTTCTGCTTTTCCAAATCCGCTGTTTTGTAGGCTTTTGAAAACTTTGTATCCGGCGTCAGGACTAGCCAACAGCAACCGGAATTTCTGAACATTGGTCAAATATTATGCATTATGCAATCAAAGTTTTAGTATCAAGTTAAATTGTTTGTAACATCCATCACGTCAATAACATCATGACTTGTAATCTAGTTCTGTACTATAAAGTTTATATATATATTTTTACTTATTTACTTATTAATTGTACCATGTGACCAGATTACATATTAAATACTGAAAATAATTAGAAAAATATTTTTGGAAATTGTATAAAAATAATTCAAAATTTCACGGTCAACAAATCTGCCCCAAATTAAACAAAATAAGAAAAGAAGATGTATGTATATATGTATATTTCTTTTTAAAGCTGAATTTTTTAATAATCAGTAATGATTCTACAAAAATTAAGTTGTTTTTTTTTATATTGTATAAAATAAAAAATGAAAAAATAAATAACATTAAAAAAAAAATTACCATTTTTATTACCAATTACCAAATAAAAAATTTGAATATTTAAATATATACATTTGTTTCCAATATTAGTATAGACCTTTTTCTTAGAACACGAAATTACCCATTATGCTTTGCGTGTATGCTTAAGGAGGATGCTTCGAACTTCCGGTTGGCAGCGGATGCTATAAAGGGTCACATTCAGACAGCTTTGAAACGATAGTTTTAATCTATTTTACTTGCTTTTACCGGTTTTGAACTAATACTGCTGTCGACTGATTATTTTAAAAATGCCATCTAATGGGATGCAAAACAACTGCTGCGAGGTATTTTCCCCTCGTTGTCAGACAGCATCTTCTGCCGTTTAAATTGCCTTGGCGTCGCTAAAGTGATCATTTTCTCATCTTTCATATATATAGCCAACTCAAACTAATGTAATTCATCAACATGTTTGACACACACACACTCATAGCCTACTGTACTGTCCCACTGACACATTGATTAAATAAGTGTCACAAAGTGAAAATAAAGAGACATTTTGAAATGACAGAAAAACACATACCGTAGTAAATACTACACAATACAAACTAACTAAACGAAACATAATCTGCTCCCGATTAGAATCAACATGCAAATCAGCCAGATAGTATCAGTGACAGACTTTTATTGGTCATTTTTGGAAACTGCATGGCTTACGTACCTGCTAGTTTCATGCCAGTAATATGGTTTGCTCTTTATAATGCAGTGAGGTATTTTGTGTGTGTGTGCATTGAAGAGCCGCAGAGATACAGCTGACAGGTCTAGAACACTGACGCTGTATTTCAGCAACTGATCTGACAGCAGACACTGAATCAGGAGAGTGTTTTTCTCTCACACTTGAACCGCATCTGACAGAGGTGTGACTGCTTTAACACACGTCTTTCTTTCAAAATTAAAGTTTAGCATCACAAAACACTCCGTAAGCCACTGAAAGCAGTATTGTCACCCAGTTGAGAAACGCTGCTCTGGCTGATGACGATTCTTAACGGAAGTTCTTAACACCCTACCGGACGGTGCCGAAAAAGGTCTACATTAGAAGGATTTCTGAATGATTATGTGAAATTTAATAGTGAAGTGATGATGCTTTGTAATCAAAGAACAGCATTTTTTAACATATACTACCAAATGAGTCATTCTGATACTAAATTAGAATATTGTACAACACTATATTTACTCTATTTTCAATAACAAGAGATCAAAAACATTATTATTGCTAATTATATCAAACATATCGGTTTACCTTTCTGTCAGGAGCTGGAACAAAGCTCATGAACTCGTCCACATGACCCACAATCAGCCAATCAGAGTAAAGCGCTATTGGCTCTTGAACCTTCTGCGCCCACAGGAAGTCCTGGACAACTTTAGTCATGTTGCGGCCTTTCCTTGCTCTAAAAATAAACACAAAAAACAATCAATGAATCTTGACAGATAATACTTCAAATTAATCAACATTCATTCATTTTACTCCAGCTTAGTCCCTTTATTAATCTGGGGTCGCCACAGTGGAATGAACCGCCAACTATTCCAGCTTATGTTTTACGCAGTGGATGCCCTTCCAGCCGCAACCCTGTACTGGGAAACATCCATACACACTCATTCTTTACAGCCAATTTAGTTTATTCAGTTCACATAAAGCGTATGTCTTTGGACTATGGGGGAAACCCAGAGGAAACCCACACCAACATGGGGAGAACATGCAAACTCCACACTGAAATGCCAACTGACCCAGCTGGGACTCGAACCAGCGACCTTGTTGTTGAGAGGTGACAGTGCTAATCACTGAGCCAATGTGTCGTCCCCATCAATCGACATGTAAATATATATTGAAGCAACAAAAAGCCAAAACAATGACAATTTTTATTATTAGATTAGATAATAGAGTTGTACTTACGTAGGGAACGCCACCCCGATGATAATCCTTCCAAGCGGGTAGTTTTTCCCGTTCACTGTGACCGGTGGACTGACCTCCAGATTCCCGAAAGAGTCCAGACTGTTCACCTCCTCGTTCAGCGCAGTTCGCGTCACATACCCAAAATCTGGCCCCTGTCACACAATGTTGTCATTTAGATTTAAAAAAAATGTCTAAATAAACAATAGCTTGCCGAGTGCAGTTTTGTGCTTGTGTAGGCCTGTCATGGAAAAATATTACAGTATGACACTAAAATCACCAGTAGGTGACAGCAAGTTCCTGTCTTCAAGCATGAAACATTGGCTACGTTTTCATGGACATCAGTTATCAAATTATTTGCCTTAATCTGTATAAGACAATAAAATGATGAAGGTGTTTACATGAGTTGCTTTTTTAATGATCCCGTTTTACATGTTATAGCACATAACTCGATTTATGTCATTGCTTCACCACGCTATTCACGTTTCCTCTGGAGTTTCATCTAATTTTGGGCATTTAATTTTTAATTTGTCAACTTTAACTGCAGTTTACTTTCACTTTCATTCAGGAACATTTCATGCATGCTCCCCGTGACAAACGAAACATTGGATGCGAGTGTGAACTGCTGGAAGAGAGTTGTTTTAATGGAGGTTGATACCGCAAGCCGTATTGAAAAAAACTCAATGCAGGTGTCTGTGGTCTTCACTGACTCGGTAGGTGGAGAGAATAGTGTCAAACAGCCGTGTGTGTATAGACTATCCTGTTGCAAAATATGGTGAAATCCTACAAGACAGTAATAGTTTGATTGTGGTGTTTACATGTCTTTACTGCACTTCAATAATGTGACTAAAATCAGCATACTCCACGTCTTAATTGCTTTTTTGTTTATGACCTTAATCGGATTAAATTAATCCACTGTTTACAAGGTAGACTCTTAATCAGAGTATTGTTTTAACGGTATTAATATTGGAATATTGGTGTCCATGTAAATGTACGCATTGAGTCGTCCATTTAAATGATTAGTTAAAAACAGCTGATTCATTTAGGACTAAATCAAGGGGCTGAATCATTGACTTGACTTGCTTGAATCGTTCAAAGATATGGGTGAAACATAGCAGTGTTGCTCTGAGGTCCACATATGTTCTGCTAGGGCTTTGTTTGGCACTATTTTCATTGGTGAAACAGCAATATTGTGTCTAAAATGTAAATTACTCGATATTAACTTCACATTTGAGACCATGCTCACGTGCTGATATTTATGAAGCAGAAAAAAACAGGCAATATTGTGTCTAAAATGTAAGTTACTCAATATTTTAAATAATCCATTTTTATTTATTTTTTTAAGGAAAAAATAAGAAAAATGGTAATAATAAAAAAAAAAAATACAACAACATCAGAGCTTGAATGAACAGTTGACTGGTCACATATTTTCTTACAGGTCACATTAATAACAAAAACATATAAGGATCAGTTTACGCAGTGTAAAGTCATAAGCACAATCCATTTCTTGCAGGTATTAGTCCATTTGAACATTAGATACAATATCCAACCATTCAGATTTTGTAGGGGGTTTGAGCTGCAGCCACTTTTGAGATACAGTTTTCATGCTGGTTGCTAGAAGTGTTTTTAATAAATTTTGTCTTTTACCATTAAGTTGGCTGCAGTATTTCCCAAGTAAATTGTTGTAAAAGAGAAGTTCATTCCATCAAGCTACTCAATATTATCTTGTATAAAAATCAGTATCACATTTGAGACCATGCGTAGATGAAATGACACTCCTTTAGGGTTGATACACATTCTTACTACTAAAAGTTCCATGACTTTTCCATGATTTTTCCAAGAATTTCAAGTAAATTTTCATAACCTAATGTTTCATGCAATGTCTACATATACTTAGTAAAAGAAAAATAATGCAAGTTCAAATTTATTACAGCATTTCGTAACGCACGCAACAGTCTATTTAGCTGAAATTTTTATCTATGTCAAATTTATTTAGATAATATTTACAGCGCACTAATAATGTGAGAGTATGTGATTGACCAAAGGACAGAAGAGAAGTTAATAACCCTATATTCAAGTATACAGATATCTGTTTTCCATGACTTTTCCAAAACTTCGTGAGTTTTTCTGTTTTTCCAAACTTTTCCAGGCCTGGAAAATGCCATGTCAAAATTCCATGACTTCCAGGTTTTCCATGACCGTATAAACCCTGCTCTTTGCTCGTGTGATATTACTTTTCATATCTTATAAGAAAAACAAAAAGCCATTCAGGGAGAAAATTTTCACTTTAATGACTTATTGAAGAATTCTTTTAATTGATAATCCGTTTGACTCACCAGAAGGGCATCATAGGGAAAATCCCGAAGATCTCCATCACGAGGAGAATCCAGGACAACAGGGAAACGATGATGAGGGGCGTCAATGTAACCAAACTCAAGCTCATCCTGTGAAGAGACACAGATGGAGAGTCATTTGTAGATGACAGTCATCTGATATGCTTGTCTAGTTAGATTCATAATGCATCATTCGTTATCATATTAATGGCTTATTTTAACAGGGGTCAGGAAAACTCATTTCTGTAAATCTGACATAGAACAGGTCATGTTACAAAAAAAAATATCCTGTATGTTTTGCCCTGCACAATTTTGAGTAGCAGTTTTTATTATGTGGGCATTATTGCTTAGTCCAGTTGTTCTCAAGCTTTTTTCACCAAGCACCACCTCAGAAAACAATTGTCTCTCCAAGTACAACCATAATAACATGTATTGAAGTACAGTAGCGTAGTAGGCCTAATTAAGCAGCTACAGCACCGCACAGTTCAAAAACAAGGCAGATTCATTCTTCTAATTAAGAATATTTATTATTGTCAGCCACCTAAATAAAAGGTTTAGCCTATTAAAATCTATTTACTGATCACATCAGCATTATTGCACGCATCAAAGGGTTAAAAGTTTGTTCTTTTTTTTACTTTTATTATTCAGAGATTCCTCTGCGTACCACTAGAAGGAAGCTTGTGTACCACTAGTGGTTTGTGTACCACAGTTTGAGAACCACTGGCTTAGTCTATTACAGATCAGTTGATACGCTTTTTGTATTCATTCGTAAATCCTAAAGCCAGTCATGGTTCATCTATGAAGGATGCAGGCTGTCAAACACACAGCGCTGGGCATGCAGCGGTTCTTTCCAAATTTGTAAAAAAAATTATCATTATTAAATCTTTCAAATATTTAAAGAATAGTTCCTCCAAAACTCTATTGTCAAAGTTTATTCTGTTGAACGCAAAAGAAGATATTTTGAAGAATGCTGGTTGCTGGGAACTATTGACTTCCTTGGTAGGAAAAAAATATAATATGGAAGACGATGGGTACCAGCAAAACATCTTCTTTTGTTTTTAACAGAAAAAACAGAAAGTCATTGTTGGGTGAACCAACCCTTTCTATATTTCAAATGTTGTATTTTATTCCTGTGATTTTCATCAGTAATCATGCTAGTGCTCAGTATCACGCTTACAAATTATTATTATTATTTTTTTGGAAATCATCCTTATGTTGAAAAGAAGAGGAGTATTACAAAGTTCAATATGTATTTGCTATAGAAATGTTCTGTACAATTTTAAAGGTCTGTTACTTTTCAATTTAATGCATCATTACTGAATAAACAAACTTCTTTTTTAAATAAAAGTGTTGACTCCACTTTTATACAGTAGTTGACATATATATTTTTATTATTTCGCATGCACATGTACTATACAACACAAAATGTTTTCTTTTTTTCAATGAATCACAAACCTGCATCCAGCGATCGCCGCGGTTCATGTACTCGTGACATATTTTGAGTTTGTAGCCGCTCTTCTCCACCAGGTTTCTCATGCTCTTCAAGAACGAGTGGTTATCCTCGGTGCTGCCAAAACATCAAAGACTCAAGAATGGCTCACAACATGTAAAGCAGTAAGTTTGAAAGGTCATGTTTTTGTGTATATACACACAGTCATGCCTGAAATTATTCATACTCCTTGCAAATTCTGACTTAAAGTTACTTTTATTCAATCAGCAAGTTTTGACCACAAATGACACAGGCTTCTCCCAAAAGATATTAAGACGATGTACAACAGGCATTATTGTGAAAGAAAATATTTCTCGGATTTTATTCACCTTTGAACAAAACTTTTAGTCAGAATTGGCTCTTTTGTTTTAGAAATGTAGTTATTTATTTAAATGAATCATGTAGTATTAAAGGGGTAGTTCACCTACAAATGTAAATTCTATCATCAACTTCTAAGCCTACACGTTCCAAACTTTTATGAGTTTCTTCTGTTGAATAGAAAAGAAGACTTTTTTTTTTAACTCAAAGTTTTGGAACCACCTAAGGGAGAGAAAATTGTGTCCATTTTAATTTTTGAATGAACTATCCCTTTAAAAAAGGGTTGAGTAAGTTGAGTAAAGCTCCAGACTAACCTGCACACATAAACCTCCACAGGTTTGAGGGTGTTTGGGGTCATGATCCACGGAGAAACACGAAAAACCACTTTATCTGTAAAGATGGGCGTCTCTGGAAAACCCTTTTTCAGGAAAAACAAAGGTAATTAGTATTTAAGGAACGTTCTACTTTTTTTGACAACAGGCTGATTTTACTCCTCTACAGTTAAACAACTGAGTTTTCCAGTTTTTAATCCATTCATCCGATCTCCGGGTCTGGCAGGAGCACTTTTAGCTTAGCTGAGCATAAATCATTGAATCAGATTAGACCATTAGCATCTCTGTCAAAACTATTTCTTTTTCTTTTCTTTTTTTCTTTTGAGTTTCCAAAAGAGAATACAAATTTAACTTGCATAATCTCTCATACAGAAAGAGACTTACAGATCTTGCATATGTTTTGTATTTTCTCCCTTTAACAATAAAAACGATAAACAGTAAAACATGGGGAGCTGCAAATCCTTTAGAAGATTTCCTTCAAAGAAAACATTTATATTTAGACAAATAATATTACATTTAAAAGTTACAATTCAAGAAAAATCCGGGCATATTGGTGAAATATACTCACTAAAAAAAAGAAAAGTATTAAGTCTGTTTTTTTCCTAATGAAAAAGATAATTGTACCATGACATATATAGTGTGCACTGTATCAATCTATTCTTCAACTGTAGGCGACTCTAATGTGTGGTTAAAAAAAACCTTAGAACATGTTTCCAACAGAATTTTCTCCACATGGCGGAGCAAGTGCATTACCATTGAGTTTTACAAATATTCCCCCAATCCTCATCTGAGATATTCAGATTTCTTTCCATTTTCCATTTATCCCTAGATTAAAAAATGTAAAGCTTGATACTTTTGTAGTTATACCATGTAGTAAGACAGACAGAAAATGAAAAGTTGCCTTTTTCAAGACTTATATGACGAGGAACTATACTCTCATTCTGGAGTAATGAAATAAACTGTAAACAAAATGTAAAACGAGCCTGTTTCCAAAAAAGTGGAGTGCTCCTTTAAGAGGTTGTAGGACAATTATAATGTCACAAAATGAACTAAACTAGAAATCACAGAAAACCAGCAAGCAGAGAAAGCTTGATTCCATTAAGGATCATACAGTAGTGCAGAGTTTCTCAACCACGTTTCTGGAGGACAACCAGCTCTGCATATTTTCCATGTCACCTCAACCAAACACCTGATAACCACACACCTGATTCAGATCATCAGCTCATTAGGCAAAACTGAAATGCCGCAGTCACACTAGAGCAGTGGTTCTCAAACTGTGGTACGTGAACCACTAGTGGTACACAAGCTTCCTTCTTGTGGTACGCGGAGGAATCTCTGAATAATTAAAGTAAAAAAATGAACACACTTTTAACCCTTTGACGCGTGAGATAACACCAATGTAATCTGTAAATTGATTTTAATAGGCTAAACCTTTTATTTAAGTGGCTGACAATAATAAATATTCGTAATTAAAAGAATTAATCTGCCTTGTTTTTAAACTGCAGTGCTGTAGCTGCTTAATTTGGCCTACTATGCTACTGTACTTCAATACCGGTTATTATGGTGGTACTTGGAGAGACAATTGTTTTTCGAGGTGGTACTTGGTGAAAAAAGCTTGAGAACCACTGGACTAGAGTTTGTGCCCACGAAATTCTGTCGTATGATGCTGCGAAAAGGGGCGGGACCAAACAAGATGGTTAGACATTTAAAAAAGCGAGCGATCGGTCCATATTTCAAATTTCTGTCCAGAGAGGTCAAGTTTTGATCCTCGATTGGTCTTTGCAACTTTGCGACCTGCGAAACTCGACGCACACCCTTGCGTTTCCGGTCTGGCACATTAGTGTGCGTATGAATGGAAGTCTATGGGGAGTAAAGTCCAGTGTGACCGCAGCTTAAGATCGTAATGGGTGTGGCAGACAGACAAACATGCAGTGTTGGTGGTCCTCCAGGAACATGCAGTAGTGTGTTTGACTAACCTTCCCACAGGGCTCGAGCAGACTGAGGTTGATGGTGACGAGTCCATCAAAGTCTTTATCAGGGAAACGAAGACCTTCTACATGGAACTCCAGTTCACTGTTGCCTCCCAAATATGGCACTTCCTGCGTCAGCGTGTCTGTTCCCACCACCATCAGGAAATCCTTCAGGAACAGCTTCAGGAGTTGGTATTCTGGTACACGAAAAAGGAACTATTAATTAAAGTATTGATTTTTCCTTTATTATGTATCAGTTTATGATTTTATCCAAGTGTTTGTTGTATTTAGAGTGTGGACATGATGTTACGTTAATATCACATTACGTACAGTATGTGGTCCCATGTATCAGATATTTGTATTTACACAACAGTTCTATCTGGTTCTCGAATCATATTGGCTGGTAGCCGTGAGATATTAAAGCAACATCAGCTCTCAGCTTCACCCTTGTGTATTACTCCAGCCTAAAGAGACCAAAGACTAAAGAGAGACCATACAACTCATTACAGTTTGACAAATTTCAGCTGTTGGACAACATAATGACCTTTGGATGTTTTTAGACGAGAATGTAGGTGTTAAGATTGCAACTATGCAGTTTATTTATAAGGATAGTGCCTTTTATAAATATTTATCATTTCGGAGATTCAGCGCATTGGCAGCCATCAGCCTGTCATACTGAGCAGAGCAGAGACGGTTGACATGCTGCCACAAGATGGCGACACAGACTGCATAATACGCCCTTGCAGCTGACCAAATCATTATAAAACAGGTAAGTGACATTCTAAGTCGATCTCTCTCTTGTAAGCTTTTGTAAGTTCTGTATTTATACCATAGTAATCTGGTTGTGTTTGTTTTGCTTTGCTTTGGCTTTTTCGGGGTTAATTATGGTGATGTCCTGATTGCAACAGAGAAATCCTGGGAAATCTCTGTAGACTGATGGCATTTCATGCCGTTCAGCCTTATAATCTTAAAATGTGAGCAAAATCGCCTGTTTTATCATTACTTTAGATCAGGGATCACCAAACTTGTTCCTGGAGGTCCTGTGTCCTGCAGATTTTAGCTCCAACCCCAATCAAACACACCTAAACAAGCTAATCAAGCTCCCACTCGGTATACTTGAAACATCCAGGCAGGTGTTTTGAGGCAAGTTGGAGCTAAACCCTGCAGGACACCGGACCTCCAGGACCGAGACTGGTGATGCCTGCTTTAGATATTATGCTACAAAATCATTCAAATCCTAGCTCTAAAGGGCCGTTGGTGAAGTAGCAACGGTTTATGGTGTTCTGACGGTCAGCTACAGATGTCAATGAATGGCAGAAGAAAGTGGTTCCTCGTACCAAAGGGTTTTTGAGATTGTCCGCGTTGGATTGCTTTTATATACACGATTATGTCGAACTGTTGTATAAACGAAATATCATACTCGTAGCAGTGCGATATGGCTGTACATCATCACTGGTGGCACACTAAGACACTCGGCCTGTGGCCTCGAGCCAATGCACGCCTCCCACCAGTGCAGATATACAGCCATATCACACTGCTTCTCGTGCGATATTGCTTAAATACACATCTGTAGAAAAATATGAAGAAAAATAAAATATATATAAATATATATCAAAAAATATATAACAATATTACTTAAATTCTGTTTCTCTGGATTTATAACTTGTAGATGTGTTTGTTATTTTTGTTTTATTCTGTAAACCACTGATGACACTGCATCTAAATTTAACATTAAAATATTCCCTTTTAGAACATTTTTTGCATATAACAACAAAAATATGTGGATGTCTTATATAAATCCATGTTTTCAGACATGCTTATGTTCATTTTTCAATAAAAGAATACAATTTTTTTAATTTGCTGCCATTTTCTGAAGAAGAAAAAAATGCTATAAATGACAATATTTTTAATTTGAAAGAAATGTTATCAGACCTTTTTATAATAAAACAACTTTTAAAAGCTTTACTTAAAGACATACCTAGTAAACCTAAAATGTTCAATTAAGTACGCAGTCTCTTAATTTTTCCACAGCTGTGCATAAAAATAAACATTTTAAAATATTTTAAAGAAATTATCAACATGACGGCGACTAAATCAATGAACTCTTTGTGGTTAACTAATATTTAAACGTAATAATAAAACATTGATTATTTTCTAGTTTTATTCTTCACTCACTCCACAGGTTTTCTGTTTTTGCGTTTGTGCGAGGTCTAAAGACTCTGACGCTCTCTGAAGTGCTCTGTGAGATGTGCATGCTCAGTTTATAGCCTTCAGGAAGTTGAGACGGTCCATTAGTGCGCAACACCATCTTGGACATGTCCTTCAAATCTGATAAAACAACAGCAAAAAAAGATTTATTTTAATGACAATACTCAGTTCTTCTCCACACCACTGCATTCGAAAAGTAGATGTAAACTAAACCAACAGATTCTACTAACTGGGAGAAAAATAAAAACTCAATTTAAATGGTTATTTCTGTCATCATTACTGGTCACAAATGTGGTTGAATTTCATTCTACTGTTAAACACAAAAGAAGTTACTTTGAAAAATGTTGTAAACCAGTATACATTGACTTTAATAGTATTTGTTTTTCCCACTACGGAAGTCAACAGTTACCAGTTTCTAACATTCTTCAAAATATCTCCTTTTGCATTGAACACGAAAAAATGAACTCATAATGATTTGGAACCACTTAAATGTTTACTTTTGGGTGAACAATATTCTATAGATATATTTCAGTACTCAATGCTTTCTGGCTAAACAGCATTAATAATGAATGATTAATAAGAAAGCATCATTTTGCATTTACACAGCATACTTGGGTTTGGTACAAAGTCTAAAGTATTTACACATAACAAACATCTGCGGCAAGACTTTAATCCTTCCCTTATCAAACACGAGACCTGCCCAGACATACCTGAGACTTTCTCAATGTCCCTGTTCTCATTGTCCGGTTTCTTGTTGTATGTGGACTCAGAGTCACAGTTGACCAGCAGAATTGCACCGTGGCCATTAGGACCCCATTTCCATGAGGCCTAGGAACAAAAATGCAACGCTATCACACATTCTCAGTGTCTATAGGGATAAGTGATTTTTTTTTCATTCTTATTTAGTAAAACTACATCTTGCAGTGCATCATGATTTTGCCAGTTACGATGTGATCCTGGAACATCATTTGTGTTCGGAAATGTAATCCATACCTGTTCCCTACCCCAACCATAACTGTAAATTATTCCCAAAATCAGAGGGGAATAATAGTTGGATAACAACCAAGTAGAAGTGCATAAACCTGGCTCATTGGAATGTTGTTCAAGAATCAACATAGATGTTAATCCTGGAACATGCCCTACTGGGTAAAATCAGGTTGGCGACATTTTGCTACCCAGGCTCACTGTAAATATGGGACTCTGACTTAGTTTCCTCAAAAACTATAAAACATACTTATACTGTACACACATTTTGCTGCAGTTTGTAAGGGAAACAGTCTTTTTCTAGACATTTTTTGACTGAGAGGCAGATTATTGACACATAAGCCTTAATTTTGGGCATTTCTTTGCACAATCCTATGTAAATACGTCAGTAACTATGTGCACGATTTGTAAACGGATATGTCTGCATTACATATCCATCTTCACATGGATGTCTTTTCTCACATGGTACAGTGTTGTGGTCAGGAATGAGTTCAGTGAAACATGATTTGAGAAGTGCTTAAAGCGCTGTAACAAGTTAAACTGGTTTCTTCAATGAATGCAGGTTTGTGCTACATTCACTTTTGTTAACGCCACTGGTTGGGTTTAAGGCAGGGAATTTTTGGCCGAAACTGAAAACCAGAAAAGAGGAAAGCAAGGCCGAAAACAGAAACATAGAAAGAAATTATCCCAATTATTAGCACCATTCCCTTAATGGTTATAATTGTGTACTCGCAAGGCATTGCAATTGCATTAAAGTTTCAAAATACAAAATAAAATGTTCATTTAGTGGTTCCTATGGTTTCACTACAAAAAGCATAGTAAAACTATAGTTCATTTTGTGGTTACTATGGTTTTATGTCATAAGGGTGACAGTTAAGAAGTTTGTTGCACTGTTCTTAATGTTTTTTTTCCACCCCTAAGTTAAGTTACTTAAGGACTTTCATGCAAACAGGCACTGATCGCTCTCTCTCCTTTGCCGTGCACTACTCCCTCTCTCCGCGGTTCCTCACATAATCGCGGTCTGGATCATTTCGTGTGCACATTGCTTTATTTCCACATTCAAGTAATGATCTTTATATCATGATGAAGTGCAGAGGATCTGAATAGATGGAACAGACACACAAAGAGCCGTTCAGACAAGCACGTGCAGGCCGTGGTTTCTTTTTGCGTCATCACAACATACAGTTTTGGCCGTGTTGTTTTGGTGATAAAAATCATTCTCTGAAACTGGATTTTTGCGCAATTTTTGCCTGAAAATCTTCAGTGGCCTGATATTCAGTGCATCCCTCGATTAGGGTATGTTGTTGCATAGGTTCTAAGCAGTAATAGACCTCTTGTGGACAAAACGGAACTGGTCAGTACCATGATGGTGGCTTAAACGCAGGATTACAGGACTAGTTTTGAGTTGACAAAATCATCAAGTTTCTCTGTTAATTCAGGCTTTGAGTTCATGAGCGCTTGCATATGATGGCGGGACATCAGTAGCGAACAGCCAATCACAGGCCTTGAAACATAAAAATACTGTGATTGACTTCACCTGATAGTCTAAGCAATTCACAACCAAAAATTTAAAAATACAACATTTTTCAAAACCTTTATTTAGCAAGATGAAAAGAGCAGTCCATGAAAGAGGAGAGCGAAGAGAAAAACATCTCCTCATTAGTGAAGTTAACTTGTATTATTTATAATAGATAGAGACTCTAAAATCTAAGCTCAGATAATCTTTTTAAAGCTTTATCTCTTGATTAAAACTTAAAATTGCATCAATATCTGTTAAATTTATACATACTTAAACAAAAATGTGTAATTTAAGTAAAATTGCTTAGATGGAATGGATGACAGATATAAGTTATAAAATAATTATAAGAAACTCTTCGTTAAAAATTTGAGGATCTCTAATCCCAAAATATTCTGCAATCTGTGAACTTGTTCTAAACCAGTTAGAGATTAAAAAATATATTTTGAAGAATGTTGGAAATCTGTAACCATTGACTTCCATAGTGTTTATTAATTCTACTATGGATGTCAATTGTTACAGGCTGCTAACATCTTCAAAAATCTTTTGTTCAATAGCATTTGGCAAAATTAAAAATAGATTTGTGAACTATCCCTTTAAAGTCAAGCTGCCTTTATGGTACCTAAAACCCAGGATTGGTGCAAACTAATCTCAAACTTAAAGGGCGATGAAACACCAAAACACATTTTTTGGGCTGTTGACAGTCATATACGTGTCCCACGCTGCTATAAACACTATTAGGACACATATAATTGACTAAAAAGTGAAAATTGGTTGTTTTTGCGTTATTTCGAGCAAATTCGTTCTTCCGGTTTGAAACGAATTTTTGTGGCTGCGTCACGCCGTTGAGGTCTTTGCATGTGGTCCAGCGTGTAGAGTGGACGTCTACCCGGAAGCGAACAAATTGACGTCAGTCAGCGTGCAGCATTAATTCATGACATGGCCTTTGTTCAAACCAATCAGAGCGCTCTATTGTGTATGACGCGGAGCTTCATCAATATGCATGAACTACATATACAGGAAGTGTTTGCCTGTGACAAGTTTCAAACGGCAGAGAGACGCTACGTTTTGTCGCCAGCCGAGAGGATTGGTTCGTCGGTGTTGCGTTGATAAATGTGCCGCAACAAAGTATTTGTTTCAATTTCCCCGAGATGAGAGTAAAGCTCGCGTGTGGACCCAAGCAGTTGGAATACAGTGGTGTATTACCACGCGTCATAAATACGTTTGCAGAGAACATGTCACCTGATCGGTAAGTAGGCGTTTAGTGGTGTTTGTTTGTTGATGAAGATGGCAAAGTTAGTTGGTTTCGTCTGCAATACTCTTTCAGTGTTTAAAGACAGACCTTAGTCAAATCATTAGAACTGTTGCTGAGTTTACAGCACGTTAATATCACTGCAGTATTATAGACTGAAGAATCCGTGTAAAGTGTAAACATCTTAATCAAACGATTACTGTCGTGTAGATTTTTCGCCGCATTTAGTGACAGATTAGTGTATACACACACGGCTTTCTGACGCTACCTACCGAGTGCATTTAGTTACCGAGAAATGCAGGATTTATTTTCCTGAAATATGCCGTGCGTTTCAAATACTCCATTAAATATGCACTCCTTCAGCAGTTACTAACATTTAATATCTGGTTTGTCACGGGGGACACGCAGGAAATGTTCGTGAATAAACGTTAAAGTGCCAAACTGCAGTTAAAGTCCACGAATTAATAATTTGGCAAATAATTAGATGACTGAAGTCCATGTGAATAGTCCCTGTATTTCTCACCCTGCGTCTGTGTCTGTGTGTGTGTGTGTGTGTGTGTGTGTTTGAAAGTCAGCGCGTGCACAAATGGAAACTCCCATTTATATGCAAAACCTTCCCTCTTTCCCTCCCCCGACACTCCTACCTAAACCGAGCTGGACACACCCACTTTACTGAGCTTTTACAGACTGTAGGTGTGAAAACACCACGCTGAGACTGGGGGGTTTCGTGGCCCTTTAACTGGCTAACCATCTAATCCAGCTTCAAGGTACAGGCCCCTGGATCAACATAATGTGTGTTTTACAGCAACTCCATTTCCAATGAGCCTGTCTTTGAAACTGCAAGGTGTCGTCAAGTCCCTATTTTAATAAGCGATTCATTCAATTGTTCAAAACGGTTTAGTCACTTTTTAAAAATGAAACGAGGCCCAATAACACCCTACATGTGGCCATGCTGTCTGAAATGAAATGGAAGTGAAATGGAATATTGAATAGGGGACGGGGCTTTCTTTTTGCACATCATTCCCTCATAGCAAACTAATTGTAAAATAATAGTTAAGGCCGTAGTTAAGAATATTGTGGCTGATGTGTCAAACAGACATCAACAGTGATGGACGGCCACTCCAAACATAGTATCTTATGGACTTTGATAGATTTTATCATTTCAGTTGATTAACTTGGGCCGATTAATTGTTCACTTAAAGAACAACAAAGTGAAACTTAGATTTCACACACACTTTAAGCCACAAACAGATATTTGGTGGCACCTTTTAAATGCATAATTACATTCAAATTGTTCAAACATGACTGTTGTATTTTTGGGTAACCTGTCTTTGTTATCAGGACCAGATATTTGAAAAATCAACTAAATTTTATACTTCTTTATTCCCATCTCCAACCTACAAACAATGCTACAAAAATATGACGATACAGGACTGATTACAAACAAAGCTCACCTTGTTTGGATTGTTTTTCTCAACAACGCCATCTCGGTCAGCATCTACATCCAGAGATATCTCTGCAACAGAAAACAGACAAACGCCAGCATCATAAGACTGTTTATAGTTGCACCACAGATTCCGTTTACACAAGCATTATTCATAAACATAGGCGTATGTCTTGCATTATGTGCTAAGTAAACACAGGAGACACGTACCAACAGCTGTTAGATGCAGTACGGCGTCCCCAAGCGTCTCAGTTTTCTCCCCGTAGTATCTCACAGACAACTGAAATAGATCAGATTTTTAGAGACAAGGATGAGCAGGATCATTAGGACAATTATTGTGCAATTAGTGTGGTTTTCTTTGAAAATTACAGCAGTGATTCATTTTGGCATGATGATAATTGTATTAAAATATGCAAAACATATTCAGAATTTAAAGGTTCACGAAACACATATATGACTGACAACAGCCCAAAAAATGTGTCCCACGCTGCTATAAACACAATTAGGACACATATATTTCACTAAAGAGTGAAAATTGTTTGTTTTTGCGTTATTTCGAGCAAATTCGTTCTTCCGGTTTGAAACGAATTTTTGCAGCTGCGTCACGCCGATAAGATCCTTGCGTGTATTCCAGTGTGGAGAGTGGATGTCTGTACCTGCGAGTGCATCATGACGTCTCTGAGTGTGCGGCATTAAGAAAGACTTGGTTTAAACCAATCAGCGCGCTCTATTGTGTATGCGGCGCAACTTCATTAATATGCATGATAGCTTTAAAGATTGTTTGTACCTGTTGCAGTGTTCAAATGGCAGATTGACACCACATTGTGTTGCCAAAACAAGTGGAAGAATAAGAATTGTTTGGAGACACAGGTCATCAGTGTTGTGTTTATGTACTGCAACAAAGGTTTTGTTTACATTTAACAGCGAGACTCACGCGTGCGCAACAGAAATGCATTTTTTTTACTTGAGAGCTTTTTTGCATCTGGAAATCCGGATTTTCCGCTCGTCTCCTTTTAAAAAATATATGGCTCCAGATATGTTGATTGTCCTGTCTCTACAGATTTGGTAAATAAGTGATCAGTGGTCTTTGTTTGTTTGTTTATTCACATGGCAAAGTTAGTTCGTATCTTCAGCAGTACTGTTTCAGTGTTTAAAAACAGACCATAGTCAAAATGATTAGAGCTGTTACTGAGTTTACAGTAAGTTAATATCACTACAATATTATAGACCGAAAGATCCGCTGTAAATGCTTCTCTCCGAGTGTAAACATGTAAAACGCAGTCAAACTATTACTCTCGTGTAGAATTTTCGCTGTATTTTTGTGACAGGATACACACACAGCTGTCTGACTCTACCTACCGAGTGCATCCGAGTTACCGAGAAATGCGGAGGGTTTTTTATTTCTCTCATACGCCGCGCGGTATCAAATGCTCCATTAAAACCGCACTCTTAGCAGTTTCTCACATCTCGTTTGTCACGGGGGTAACATGCAGGAAATGTTCCTGGATATAAGTGAAAGTGCCAAACTGCCGTTAAAGTCGACAAATTAAGAATTTGGCAAATAATTCGATTACTGATGTCCATGTAAACAAAGTCACTGTCTTTCTCCCCTGCATCTGTGTTTGTTTTGCCTGTTTGAAAATCAGCGCGTGCACAAATGGAAGCTCCCATTTTAATGCAAAACCTTCCCTCTTTCCCTCCCCAGACACTCCTACCTAAACTGAGCTGGACACACCCACTTTCCTGAGCTTAAGACAGGGGGGTTTCGTGGCCTTTTAAACTGCCAGTGCTAGACAGTGTTGTGAAAGTAGTGAGACATGCAAACCTCAGTTTCCTCAATAGACTAATACCAACGTCAACCACACTGTGACTGAATAACTAACAAGTCAAGCTCTTTCCTGTCTGTCAAGTTACGTTTTAGTTCCTTTTTATAGAAGTAATATCTATGCAAAGTCACTTGTATATCAAGAAACATACGAAACTGCCTACATAAAACCAACAGAAATCCATCTTTTAAATATTTGCACCAATTTTATAACGCCTTGAGTGTATCAGTTGTGGCCCAGTTTCAAACATTTTAGCACGTCCTTTACATTCATCAGGATTTGCAGAAGTAATAGGACAGAAAACGTCCACACATTCTTTCTGTGTTTGCTCTTAATGTCAATAGTTTTCAGAGCACAAAGGTGATTCGGTGAGTTTACCTTGCTGTCAAATGCAGTTTCACTGACTGCGTCCATGGTGATGAGGAGGATGGTGTTTGGGCCGAGGAGATACGGGAGGGCGTTCTTGTCCGCGACTGAAGGTGTTATCTTGTAATGCACGTTTGGGGTGCATCTTATTGAGAAAGACTTGGATTGTGGTGGAGCACATCTAGAATGGGCATATATGAACACAGACACATTATGAACACATCCATTTCATTGTACAATATTATGCAACAATCATTTTTTGTGTAAAAAAATTACTTCTTCAGAAAGGAAATTGTACCACTCTTATACTATGATATACAGTGACTCATTACAAGTAACATGAGTTATGTAAAAATATCACTTTTCTAGATAACGAGTAAAGTAACTCATTACTTTTCAAAACGAAGTAATTATATTTTGAGATACTTTTTTAAAATATGTAAAATATGCAAGTTACTTTTAAGTTTTGTTAATTCGCTTTTAAAAAATAAAGTGCTCAATTAAAATGATTGCAGTGACGTTGAATCACACATACAAAGAGAGAATGCAGGAACAGGCAGAAAGGAAGAGCCTTACATTTCTGCCATAGAAATATTCTCTTTATTTTGAACACAGGGGAGAAAAGGAAAAGAGTTTGAATAGACAGTGACTTTTTAATAAGACCAAAAGCAGCAAACACATTGCTTTAAACTTTCATTAATCTGTACATACGGCATGTAGAGCACTGGGGTCAGTCAGGTCAGAAAAAGTGACGCAAAAGTAACTCAAAAGTAATGTAATGCATAAAAATATAATGTACTTGCCATAAAAACTAACTATGTAACACACCTTGTTACTTTTTTGGGGAGTACTTCAATATTGTAATGCACTACTTTCTAAAGTAACTTTCCCCAACACTGATATACACTTTAATATGTATATATATACCATGGTCTGTTGAAATTCTTGATTGTGATTAGCTGGAGGGTGTGAATTATTTTTGTTTAATAACCCCTTATTATTTTTATTTATTCTATTTAATTATTTTTTAATTTATTTTTCCATTTATATTATAAAAAAATCATTATGAATACAAAACATGGTTCACCAAAAATATTAAGCCATGTCTAACACTCAATCAGCATTTTGGAATTATTTCTGAAGGACCATGTGATGCTAAAAGACTATAGTAATGATCAGCACCAAATAAATTCCATTTTTTTATTTATTTAAATGGAAAATTGTTGTTATTTTTAAATATTAATGCTTCTTTTACATTCTCTTTATTATATTTTTACATCAGTACAAATTATTATTCAATTCATGTTTGTTTATATAGTGCTTTTACAATGTAGATTGTGTCAAAGCAGCTTAACAGAGAAGTTCTAGTAAACTGAAACTCTCAGTCCAGTTTTCAGAGTATAAATATAAATATCTTATAAATATTACCTTTTACACACACACACACATACACATAAACCAAAACACACACACAATTTCTTTTAAACAAGAAGTTCCAATAATTAACAATTTTAGGACAGCTGCCAGATGTTTGATTGCATTTATCACACAGTGGGTCTACAGAGGGAAACATCTTATAAATATTAATATTTTAACTTTTTTTTAATTAACAAATAAAAGCTGGCTTGGTGAACCTAAGAGATTAAAAATACATTTAAAAAAAAAAATTCCTAACTCTCAACTTTAGGATATAAACGCTTTCAGAAAAATAACAGATTACATTTTTGTTCTCAAGACTGTGAAACTACAATATTTCATTGTCTTTCTTCTTCTGTTTTAACATTTCACATTGATATTTCTACCAAAAAAGAAAATTCTGCATAGAAAGAGAGAGTTCATGCAAAAGAACAATTTACTTGCTTATTTTTTACAAATAAATTACTTAATTTATGTACTTGAAGATATGATGGTGAAAGTGTTTAACACAATGGAAGATACTGTGAAAGATGTAAGAAACCTGTAACCATTGATCTCCATAGTATTTCTTTTTCACAGCTTTTCAGCTTTCTTCAAAATATCTCCATTAGTGTTCAACAGAAGAAAGAAACATATAAAGTTCTGGAGTAAATAGTGAGTAATTTTTCAGTTTTGGGTGAACTATAGCTTTAAGTAAAACCTAAAACAACCGAGAATAAAGGTCTAGAAAGGATTTTAAAAGAATAATTTTAAGTCAATTCAATTTGGCTTGTGTAGTGTGAATGTATAGCTGCCATGAGATGAGAGCGGTAGGACATGATTAACTTCATTTAAACAATTTTATTCTTAAAAAAAGTATTATATTTGTATTACCTCATATCTAATATTACAAAAGTTTCTCACTATATGGTTAACATAGCAGCCCAAATGTCTAAATGAATCCATTAGTAGATTATGAATAATGCATTTATATGATTCACTTCTGTAAGCAGATAGCAGATGCTGAACAATCATGAGGTTGCCAAGGGATTGTCTATTTCAGCATGGACTAACAAATATAGATAAAGCCTTCTTAAAAACACTACAGAAAAGACCCGTCAGTGGGTCTGGAAAGCAATCAGAAACAATAGCCGACAGTGGGTGTTATAAACAGAAGCATTGAGGCCGAGTTCAGCGATGAATTTAAATAATGTCACAGCACAACAACTGCATTCATCCACCGCTAGATCTGAAAGGAGAAATTCCTAAATAAATAATCGCCCTGAATTCTCCAACAAACATTACAAAATCTTATGACTCTTTCAATTCAAGGATGACTTTGTTAGCATTTCCTAGATAAACTTTATGAATAAACGTATAAAACAGCAGCAGACTGTCTTTTTAACTGTGTAAGCAAAATTTATGTTCTCTATCTGTGCTATATTTAAGCTGTTGGTTTACATTTGTATACATGCATCAGACTGACATTGTGTTAAGACTGACTCATGTTTGAGTTTCCAGAGGTCTGTAATGATGTAACTGTCAAAGTAATCACAGTAATTTTGAAACAAATCCTTTTATTTTTAACTCAAACTCCTTAAATATGTTCATTTACTCTAAACAAAGCTTGGCTGACACACAGTAGTACTTTAAACATTTGCCTGACTTTTCTAAGAAATCCAAGTGTTCATAGTAAAAGTCAAGTTGAGCAAAAACACTGTTGAAAATGAAGATAAACTAATTAACGGCTAACTGTACTAATGACTAATGCACTTTTACAGCATGTATAAAACTTTTTTGTGTGTGTCCTATAACACAATGTCTAACATTGAGGTAAAGTTAGTTTTATATGAACACATTCTGACTTTCTCCTTATATTTTCAGAAAAGTATTCTTTGCAAATATATCTATATCTATAGAAAAATCATACTAGCAGTCAATGACTATCAAAGTACAACATTCACAGTCAAATAAATAGTGCTAATATTGTTTAGAAATCATACATGCATGTGATTTCAGATTGAATATTCAAAGTACTATGGTAAACAATATAAGGAGTGTGTCACAAGTTGCCACTGAACGAGTGTGTGAATATAAAACTAACTTTACCTCAAGCTAATATTCAAAGTACATTGGTAAACAATATAAGGAGTGTGTCACAAGTTGCCACTGAACGAGTGTGTGAATATAAAACTAACTTTACCTCAAGCTAATATTCAAAGTACATTGGTAAACAATATAAGGAGTGTCACAAGTTGCCACTCAACGAGTGTGTGAATATAAAACCAACTTTACCTCAATGTGTTTAACCATGAGCCACCATTCACTTACACTGAACGAAACAAAGATGCAATGTAGGCTAAGTCAGCGGAGATGCGTCTGTCAGACATATCCTTTTGTTAACCACAAAACAAAGAAACTCATATAGAGTTTAAAACAATCGTTTTAGAGCGAACTGCCCCTTTAAATATGCATTTCAGTCTATTAAAATAGACTTAATTCCCTTGAGGCGTATCGCGCGTATTATTATACTGCATCAGCTCGTCCTGTGTTCATGTCCGTTTAACATATAACAAAGTTTTATACTTGTTAAAGTTTATTGTCGTGATATATGAAAAATAAACTCACCCACCTGATTAAGTTCACTGTTAACGTCGTTCCGAGCACATATGTCGTCTTGGTCGCTTTCTCGGTGTCAATAGTAAGTGAACGACGGGACACCATGATTTCAGACGATAACGCGTCTTTCTTTCAGTCACTTCTGCCTGCCTTTAAGCCTTTATGGACGCGAGATGTGACCGTATCAACGAGCCAATTGACTGGGGAAAACAGGTGGATGATGTCTAGGAAATAGGAAGACTTCAGCTGACTGAAAACTACAGGACTGGGAACGCCACAACTCTATGTGCCTGCGACTCACCGGTAGAGGGCGCTGTTAAAGACGTATGTTCTGCAAAGGCGTTTTAGTGTACGGGTTTAGTGGCTTAAGTACGAAGAGATGGCTTTTAATAAGTTAATAAGAAGTGTAATTTTAATATTTTTCTATCATGATGCAACTGCCTTCAGATTAATTATTATTTTACATTCAAAATACATTTTAGATGTGTTTATTTCATTTAGAGTCATTATTATTTATTTGCTTTTGTGTCTTTTTTCAGTGTGGGCTAGTTGTTTTCCCGGGGACCCAGACAGAACTGGACCAGAACTGAAGCAATGGTATAGTGGGTCAGATAGATTTTGCTATCTGAGTTGTTGTTATTTACAGTCATCTGCCTGTTTTTATTATTATAATTACAATATCTGCAGTCATTGTAATTTCATTGTTCCATCCCACATAAAAAAAATACAATAGCAATATACTGTTGTCTTTGAACCACACTATAGTAGTGTATTATACTATTAACGTTTACAACTCATTAATTCATTCATTTTCTTGTCAGCTTAGTCCCTTTATTAATCTGGGGTCTCCACAGCTGAATGAACCACCAACTTATCCAGCATATGTTTTTACGCAGAGGATAGCCTTTCAGCTGCAACCCATCACTCGGAAAGCATTTATAATTTTTTATTATTAAATGCTACAGTATACTGTAAAAAATAGTAAACTGATAAACTGTGATAAATTAATGTAACCTATTTTAGGTTTCATTAAACTAAAGTTTGGTGAATTGTAGTTTAATATACTGTATAGTTGTGTAAAACTACTGTATTGGGTTGTTTATATATCTAGTTATTTATCTAGAAGTTTTTAATTACAATAACAAATATAGACATGTTAATTCAAGTACTTTACTGTAGTTTATGGTTCAGAAACACCTATTAGTATTTATTTTAAAACAGTGGTTTTCAAACTGTGGTACTGGAACCACTAGTGGTACACAAGCTTCCTTCTAGTGGTACGCGGAAGAATCTCTGAATAATTAAAGTTTATAAATGAACACACTTTTAACCCTTTGACATGTACAATAACACCGATGTGATCAGTAAAATGATTTTAATAGGCTAAACCTTTTATTTAAGTGGCAGATAATAATAAATATTCTGAATTAGAAGAATTGATCAGCCTTGTTTTTGAACTGTGCAGTGCTGTAGCTGCTTAATAAGGCCTACTACGCTACTGTACTTCAATACAGGTTATTATGGTGGTACTTGGAGAGACAATTTTTTTCTGAGGTGGTGCTTGGTGAAAAAAGCTTGAGAACAACTGCTTTAAAACACTACATTATTTTTCATGTGGGATTACTGAAAGAGACCTGCAACATACTATAAATACTAAATACCAGAATGTAAGATTGCAGGGTTAATTTTAAAGTGTTTATAGTTGCTTTCTTATTATAAATATAGGCAGTTAAAATCACTTCTGTTAAAATTGTTACAATCTTTTAATTTAAACTGCTCCTAAACATTATATTTTATGCATATGTATGCCTGTATGCATATTAAAAATAGCTTCAACAGGTAGTTTTTGCACAATACAGATGGACTTGGCAACATCTGCACTCCCTCAATTCATGTAACAAATAAAACAATGGTATGAAACACATATTTAGCCTCAAGTATTACTGTGTTACCTACCTGTCTAGCATCACCTTAAGTTCCGTCCCAATGGCAAGCACAATTTGAGTGGGTGCATTGATATCCAGTCGAAAGGTTCGCTGATACATGTTTGTCGCAGTGAACTTCTTCTTCTTTTGAAGAATCTGAGGTAAGTTGTGTGAGGCTGTTTGCTCCTGCGATACATTCATTGTTAGCGACTTCCACGTCTGCAGATCTCAAATAACCTGTTTCTTCTGTGAAATAGGAGCATATAATGCAGCGGGAGAGAAAAGACATGTTCTCACCTGTCGAAAAACTAGCTCGAAGCTAAATTTTAAAGGTTTTGCATCGAAAGCATTTGAAAGGAATGTGGACTAGTTTGAACTTTTCAACAAAACCCCAAGATTTCATTAGTTTCTTTCTTCACATAAAACTGATGTGACAATTGATTTTAGTTCTGCATTTACAGTATTATCCTTTTTTTGCATAATATTTTGATATTCATAAATATATACGTCTCATTATTTTAAAAAAGTGATCTTACATGCTTGCAAGTGAAGAGTAAGGGTTTTAGTAGTTTAAAATGACTTTAACAACAGATATTTTACAGAATAAGATCTTTTAAAGTGTAAGTGGATTACGTTTATATATGTATTACATGTATAATGTTTTGTTTGTCCAATTGTAGTTTGTCCAATTCACGCTTGCTACGTGCATTAATTAACATCAAATGTCATTATTAACCTGCTTGGGCAGTTTAGGTGTGACAAATAAAATAGCTGCAGGCTTCATTTCTACAAGCCATTAAATGTTAGACAGTGTGTCTTATCATGTCAAAGCAGTTGTGGGGTTTTTTCTTCGCTAATGGGTTTCAAGCTAAGTTTATCTAAAGGTTTGTCATTTTTTTTTCAGTATTTTTGTGATTATTCTTAACTGCAGTCAACTGCTAATGTATTTGGATGATATATTTGTTTTTATGGATCATGAGCACAATGTACTGATGTCAACATGTTATAGTGGTTTAAAAATATCTCTTCTCACAATAGCGTCTAATTTATATTTTGAGTTAGATCGAGGGTCTAGTCAGAGAACTGGCTCTTAGCACATACATACGACTTAGATCATTACAGTGTAACACATCAATAAATAAAGTCTTTTCATTACTTCATATTTTAGACGGTTGCTGTAGGATTCCCTCTTAGAAAACAAGCAAACGCTTATTTTTAAAAATCAATGTTTATTTATTTATTTTGAGAAAAGCAACACTAGATTTTCAGATTTTTAATCAGTTTATGAAGATAACAATTATGTCTGCAAAGATGTTATGAAAGTTGAACATTTCATTCATTCATTTTCTTTTCGGCTTAGTCGATTAATTAATCCGGGGTCGCCACAGCGGAATGAACTGCCAACTTATCCAGCATGTGTTTCATGCAGCAGATGCCCTTCCAGCTGCAACCCATCACTGGGAAACATCCATGTACACTCATTCACACAAATACACAAGGGCCAGTTTAGCTTACCCAATTCACCTATACCACGTCTTTGGACTTGTGGGGGGAACCAGAGCACCCGGAGGAAACCCACACAAACACGGGGAGAACATGCAAACTCCACACAGAAATGCCAACTGACCCAGCCGAGGCTCGAACCAGCGACCTTCTTGCTGTGAGGCGATTGTGCTACCCACTGCACCACTGTGAGGCCTGAAAGTTGAATATTCAAAATCTAAATAAATATTATATGAATTCAAATTATTATGTGACATATATTTTTGTTATTTTGTGCAGAGTAGATCTTGACCCAGTTATTAGTCATTTTAATATTAACCTGAGGCATTAAACAATGAAAATGACAGTTATGGAAATTTCATAATTACAAAAAATGTGATTAAATAGATGCCATGCCATTGAAAGGCTATCATAATTTATGCTATAATTGACTAGAATTTTAGTTTTAAAACAAAATCAAACATAACAGCACAACAAACCTGGAAGAAAGCTGTAAAATAAGTAGTTTATTAATTATTGAACAGAAGGTCAACACTTTCAATATATTTAACTACTACATACATTAGATAGATAGATAGATAGATAGATAGATAGATAGATAGATAGATAGATAGATAGATAGATAGATACC
>CAIGQQ010033975.1:5785183-5809973 GCA_903798035.1 Danio albolineatus | reverse complement strand
AATATATATATTTATTTATTATTTGAGAAACATTTAAAATATTGTGGAGCAGTAAACATGTCAGGTTGAATAATTCAACCATTGACTTCTGCTGTCTTCATTTGTTGAAAAAAAACACAGATTTAAAAACATAAATTAAAAAGTCTTATAAATACCTAAGGGATGGTGTAGCAGAAAATTTTGGGGGTTGTAAAACCTTGACTTTTCCAAACAACTGTATACACTGAAACTGATCATTGTTTAATGCCTAGAATATCATACGTGTTTTCATTCAGTTCCATGATCTGACTATAACACATTAAATAGGACATAAAAAAAACCTAGTTTTTTTATTTATTTATTTATTTTTTTAGACCAGTAATAAAGTGATTGTTCACCCAAATAATCTTTTCTCTCTCAGGCCATCCAAGATGTAGGTGACTTTTCCAAATTAGAACGATTTTACCCTGAAACTGTGGTCCTTGGTGATTGATGAAATGCAAGCCAATGACTCCCAACACTTTTAGAATCAAAAAAGCACAGGCAAAGCAAAATTAAAAGGCATATTTTACCCTAAAAAAACAACAACAAAAAACATCATTTACTCTCTCTAAAGTGGTTTTAAACCTTTATGTGATTCTTCTGTTGAACACAAAAGAAGGTAGTTTGAAGAATGCTGGTTGCTGTGACTCATCGACTTCTAAATATATAATTATTCCTACTATGGAAGTCTGTGGGTCCTGGCAACCATCATTCTTTAAACAATATTCTTTTGTGTTCAACAGAAGAAAGAAACTCAAATAGATTTTGAACAAGTGAATAGGGAGTGAATGATGGCAGAATTTTCATTTTTGGGTGAACTATCCCTTCAAGCAAAAGAGTGAGCTCTTATGAAGTGCAAGAAATCGAATATAATTATTAATTTCAGGTCAGAGCCCATTTAAACAGTCCTGAATGTGTTCATAACAGATTGCAGTGTGAGCTTTCTTTATTTCTTTTTGAGGTTTTTAATGTTTGGAGGTTTCTTTTTGAGTTTTTTCTTTTTGTCTTTTTTATGTATGGAAGCTTGCCCAGGTTGTAAATATTTGGTTGCACTAGTTTCCATACTCCTTTTTAGTATGCGAATACCCCCAGATAAGATTTCACTATTTATTTACACATTTTCATACGTGTTTAAAAAAAAATACATTGTTTCTTTCTGGAGATTACTTTGTCATGCTTTAATAGTTCGCTTTATTTGATTCTAGGTCTATAAATCAGAATGAACTTACAGCGGTGCCTTTTCTTGGAGACGCCTCATCCAACATCACTGTGCTGTCACTGTAAGTTTCCAACTTCAGGCTCTTTATAACTGACAGTACTGTTTAACACCACATGGATTGCATGATTTGTTTACTATTTTACATTTCATTAAGAGTGATAGGTTGTGACTGTTGTTATGGTAAGTCTGTAACCATCTGCTGTTTATTTTCAGGGTTCATAACCGAATTTCTGAAGTGGTGGCGGAGCAGCTGTTGCCATATTCATCTCTGGAAAGTCTAGACTTGAGCTCTAATTCTATATCCGAGCTTAAAGCTGGATCATTCCCTCCAATGCAGCTAAAATACCTGTGAGTGGTTATTTTGTCTTGTCAGTGTTTTGAACTTGTGCTTGTCAAGCTCTTTAGTAAAACTGAAGCAAATGAAGAGTATAGTAACTAAAAACTTAGCACATGGAAAAAAAAGTTTTATTTAAGGTTTACAATACAATTTCAATTAGATCTACTAGGTAAACAAAGTGATTTTCTCGTTTAATATCTTTACTAGAAAACAGAAAATATTTTTCTTTTTAAAAACAGGAACTCTGCATTTAACATCACATTGTATAACCTACACCTACAGTTTAAAGCAATGTGTTTGCTACTTTTGTACCTTTTGTCTTATTAGTGAAGTCAAATCACTGTCCATTGAGACAATTCCCTTTTTCTTTTCTTTGATGCGTGCAAAACAATGAGCGCATTCTCTTAGCTATGTTTCCCTCCACCTATTTTTATGCTCATTTTGGATATGCACGTAAAAACATGGTGGATGGAAACGCCAAGATGCACATTCATTTTGAAAATGCGCATATGTTTTTATGACCAAGTAGGATAAACTTTGTATTCGATAAGAAAAATGCACATAAACCTCGATGGAAACACTTTTAGCAATCAAATCCCAGAATGTGAAAAAAAGTGATTTTGTTGTAAGAGATCATGTGATGATAAAAATCAGCAGCTGACCACATTGTAAAACATCTGAGATGTTGTTTTGGTAATTTTAAAATGACTTAACCATTTCAACAATAGTGTTATGTTATTATTTACGTCAAGAATTTTAAAGTGTGTCTGTGCTTCACGGCTTATGCCTTCAATCATCACCTTACGGCATTGTCTTCTGAGGCGCAAGCCATTTATTAAATAAGGAAAAAATTCACCCAGCTTCTCCTACCGCAACAAAGTCCATTTTCTTTTTCTTTTGATATTTGGCGCCAGTTAATCAGGAAGTGATGATTTTGTTCTCTGACTCGTTGGATTGAAATGGTGCTTTATTTGCAAGTCTTTTATACAATATGGCAGTTTTGTGCACAAATTTATATTGCATGTTTGGATAGAAACATCTACTGAGTGCCTGATTCAACATGACTGTTCTTTTTATTTCAGCAATTCACTTTATAAAAGCCAATACCTTGGATAACATTTACAGAAAGACATTCTTACATTAATAAAGTAATTCAAATATTTTTTACAAATATTTCTAATATAAATATATTTTATAGTATATTTCCTTGTTTAAGTAATGCGTTACTTTACTCGTTACTTAGAAAAGTAATATTATGTAACTCTTAACTCAAATTACCTGTAATGTTACCCCAACATAACAGAACTCACCATACAATACTACATAACATAAATAAAAACTGCATTACATACAGTTACATACTTCACGTTCTACATCACATATTTTACAAACTGTATTGCACTTAAATCATATAATCATTTGCATATCATTGAATAATATTAGTGAAATTAGCTTCAAAACTGAATAATTATGTATTTACACACTCAAATAGACTCTTAAATAGATGGGCTGTGTAACCTGCAGAAATGTGTGGATTTCTGTGGGCGCAGATTCTACTTTATCAATTAACAGTTGACACAATTCAAATATCATGATTAAATTGTTGCTTTGATCTTTGTTTTTTATTTGAATAATTGATGTTTTTCTTGGATTTGTTTTTATTTTGGACTGCTTTTGATGTTCATGGATGTTTGTCTGTTTCCTCTCCCTCCATCCTGACAGCAACCTGAGCAAGAACAAGATAAGTTCCCTGGAACCTGGCTGTTTTGGAAACATCAGCTCGCTTCTGGTGTTGAAGATAAACCAGAACAGACTCTCTCTGCTGACCGATAAAGTCTTCACCCTCTCTCAGCTCCAAGTCTTGTGCGTATTTCAAGGCTAATGAATAGGATGTTATTGCAGCGCTCAATTAGATTGTATCTGACAGAGTTACTGCTTGCTAAATGCTACCGATATTATCAAACAGGGATAATATTGTCCCTCATTGTCTTTTCTCTGTTCGATTGTCAGTGGCACAGCTTAGATTTTCTCATTGTAACATGCTCCTCTTTACACCCGGCTTCTGTTTCAGAGAGTTGAGGCGCAACAGGATCCGTGTCGTGGAAAGTCTCATTTTCAAAGAACTGAAGGCTCTTAAATCACTGAAAATGCAGCGCAACGGCATCACAAAGCTGATGGATGGAGCTCTCTTCGGTTTGGAAAACATGGAGGAGCTGTGAGTCAATGCTTTCATTAGATCATTTAAAATGTTAAAGTAAAAATACTGTTATTTCCACTGAGGAAATGGAAAGGAAATCCATTCAAACCAATATTTCTGTTAATAATAAACTGTATCACTATGTCGGAAAAATACTTAGTTTATTTGTTATCTTATTTTATTTTTTCTTAAATCTTTATTGTCTGTACACAATTATTAGCCCTCCTGTGAAATATGTATTCATATTCAAATATTTCTCAAGTGATATTTAATGGAGCAAGGACATTTTCACAGTATTTCCAATAATATTTTTAATCTTATTTTGTTTCTTATTTGTTTTATTTTGACAAGATTCAAATCGTTTTATCATTTAAAATGAGAACCAATACTATTAGCCCCCTTAAGTTTTGCAATTGTCTACAGAACAAACCACTGTCATACTAAAACTTGCCTAGTTAACCTAGTTTAGCATTTAAAGGTGCAGTAGGTGATCTGCCTAAATGCTAACCGGTTAGCATAATATCTTTCAAATATAATCCTTCCCCTGTCATCCAAAGACACGCCTCCTGATATCATGAACGCGCTCATTAAAGATGACAGAGACCCACTAGATCATGTCATTCGCCAGTTAGAGAACTTTATAGTACTTTAGAGTACTACAATTCCCAACAAAAACTATTATATCTAGCACGTTTTCAGTCATGTAGTTAGCAAGCAAAGCTTGTCATATTGTGCAATAATTCATGCATGCAAGGATCAGTGCTCTCTCTCACACGCTGTTCTAAAGCGACTATGCTTAGTGCTTTGACCGGCGGCGTGCAGGAATTACACATGGTAAACAATATGGGGAGCACGTCACGTTGTCACTGATTAAAAATGAACCAATGAGAAAACCAATTGTTTGAAAATAGTTTTAAACATAACATTGCCTGTCTAAAAGAATTGCTTCAGCCATGATGTCGTCCTTCCTCCAGAGTGCAAAAATAACTCCAATACTGATTCAGCATTTTAAAAAGTTTTGATTCAGCTTCAGCATTTGTTTTGCCCTCTCTCTAACGTGCAGGTGAATGTGCGTGCAACAATATTTATTTGGATGCGCATTTTTTTTTTGTCTTATGCCTCACCCAAAATATAGAAATACATAAAAAATACATTTAGATCATTTACTTTAATCATTATTATTGGAGTGTAAAGAGACTTTCAACCAGCACAACAAAAAATGTTTCTGAAGACAGTCACCTACTGCACCTTTAAATGTCCCTTCAATCTGTATACTAGTATCTTGAAAAATATCTAGTAAAATATTATGTACTGATGTCATGGCAAAGATAAAAGAAATCAGTTATTAGAAATGAGTTATTACAACTATTCTTTTTTTAAATGTATTAAATCTATCCGCTTAACAGAACTTTGGGAAAAAAATATAAAAGAATTAAAGTTTAGAAGTAACCAGCTATAAACCAGCTTCAGATGAGATTTAAAAATATATCTAGTAAATATTTTAGGGTTTTGTTTTTAAACCAGCTGAATTCAAACTCATTTCCTTCACCTTAAAGTGGATATAGCTGGGTTATAAATTAAATATAAAGTTTTGTTCTCTATGAAACAAATGATTGGTTTTATGATTGACGAGTGTTCTGTTGGTGTGTTTTTTCAGAGAATTGGAGTACAATAATCTGACGGAGCTGAATAAAGGCTGGCTGTATGGACTTCACATGCTCCGTATTTTGCGTGTCAATCAGAACAACATCGGACTCATCCGAGCTGACGCCTGGGAGTTTTGCCATCGCTTGGAGGAACTGTGAGTGACCTTTGCCCTGAGTGTAACCTTTTAATCCGTATGCAAAATTTGCATGCATTTTTTTTAGTTTGTTCTATAAATCTTTGATTAATGTGTGTATTTTTTGTTTCTCAGAGATTTGTCCTTCAATCACTTGAGTCGTCTGGAGGATTGGGTGTTTGCTGGTCTCAGTCTCCTGCAGAGTCTCAATTTAGGGGACAATCAAATATCACACCTGGGAGAAGGAGTGTTCAGCGGCCTGGCTAATGTCCGCACACTGTAAGATTACCCACAACCCCCTGCTGTCTTTCATTGACCTTATTCTTCACGAGCAGGTGCAGCCATTGGAATATTTTTGGCTTCCGGTTCACTTCCATCGATTTGTAGACAATAAAAACAGCTCAACATGTTGCAAACTGATATTTTCTTATTATATTATTCTACTTTTTATATACAGTCATGAACACGGTTGTTTGTAGAGCAAGTAGTTTGACCGTTTACCATCTTTTTTTATTCCTAGGGCAACCAAATCAGAAGTCTAAAATGATCGCAAAAACAAGTGCACTGCTGCATTGCAGAATAAGGTTAATATTATACAGATGGTGTTCGGTAACATTGGGGCTCTGAGAGTCTCTTTCCATTCGTTTTATGTGAGAAACATAATTTCATGTGAATACAAAAATATTAGAGTTGTCAAAACAGAACATTAAAATAAGTTAAGGCTGACTTATTAACTTGACAAATAAGTTTTTCCCCAGTTTACTAGTTGCAAAGTTGCAGTTGCCACAAAAAAAGTAGTAGTAATAATAATAATGATGATGATGATGATGATGATTAAAGCTTTAATTTCAGAATAAGGTCAATAATATACAGATGTTGTTCAGTAACATTAGGGCTCTGAGAGTCTCTTTCCAGTAGTTTTATGTTTAGAAAAAAAATCATGTGAACTCATATAGGCAAAACGTTAAAATAAGTTAGGGTTAACTTTAAGTTTTAACTTGACAGTTTTATTACAGGGTTCTCCTGCTTCTTACAAGTACTTGAATTCAGACATATGGCTTGGAAACGCCTGGGAAGTACATAAAAACAAACACAGGTCCTTGAAAGTGCTTGAGTTGAAAGTTTATAGTGTTGTTTCAACAATTGTACTGTGCTGCGGTCAAAAACCGAAAAAAAAAAAAAAAAAGAAATTCCTAATTTAAAAATCTTACATTTAAATCTTATACAAAGAACTATGGCAAATAATGCATTTTATCAATTTTTTTAGAAACCACGGTTGAATATTGCCAGTATTGTATTAAACTAATTGTATTAAAGTTCTTTGAACAGGACTGTTTAAAACAGGCTACATCTTTGAAAATGACACGTTCAAAACAATAACCATTGTTTATTTTAGTGTAAATTGCGACATTTTAGTGTAAATATTTAGTGTAAGTGAAATGTTAAGTACAGCAAGGGCTTTTATGCCGTTATATATGCTGGATGTGTGAATTAAGGTGCTTGATTTAAAATCATTAGTGATTTAAAAAGTACTTGAATGCATTTGAATTTTGTGTACATGAAAGTAGTAGTTGTAAAAAACAAGAAGCGGCAATTACAATAATGATGTTAAAAGCTTAAATTAAAAGCAATAATTACATTAATTACATTAATATTCATTTTAACAGAACTATAATGGAATTTGAAGAAAAATTTACTTTTCTTTATACATAAAGTTCCTGAAATTGTATTGTGTTTTAAACTCTTAAAACATTTAGCTAAAAGCTTCATGTCAATTAAATTGATGATCCTTTTGATTAAAATGTGTTTTAACTACTAACATGCAATACAGAAAAAATCTCATTATCATTACACAGTATATTGGTAAATGTTTATGTTTGAAGTTGCAATAATTGTTTGAAGCTTTAGTAAAAATTGAATAAGACATCTAAAAACTCATGCATGCTTTTTTTTCTGTAAAACCATGGTGTGATTACTGATTTGTCTGTATTTTATCTCATTACATTTTAAAACCAATATTTGCTCTCAGATGAAGTCAAAGCAGGTGTGTTAATGTGTGTATAGCTCCTCTAGAAAATAGATGTAGATTCTAGCTATATAATTCCTAACACTCCGTCCATCCCATTAATTTTGCCCTGTATGAATCCTTTTAGTTTAGCTTCTGCATTTCAGCTAACCCCGTAGAAAAAAGCACATTCAAACGTGCCCTTTCCTCATACCCACCGCTCCGTCCTTTTTGGCACAGTTGTAAAGAGATGTCATCCTTTTACAGCCAGCAGTGCGTAAAGACAGTTTCACAATACTCCCACATACCAGCCTGTCCGTACAAAACCTCCTATTATAAACAAAATGCATACAAGCTGCTGTAGAGACCTACGACCTCAATTCTATGTATGCAAAAGTGCAATTTCTCAAAGAAAGCAGGTTGCAGCTCTGACATTTTCGATTAATCACAGGAAGCATGTTCTATTCTGCAGCGGTAGAATGTTTTGCTGTAATTCTGATGGTTGTCTGTTTGTTTTCTCCAGGGACATCCGCAATAATGAGATATCCCTTGCCATCGAGGACTTCATTGGCATGTTTGTGGGTTTGAAGAGGCTGAATTCCCTGTAAGTTTTTTTTTCTTCCTGTTTGTGGATGTGAGCATTTTCATTTTACTTGACATGAGCATTTGTGTGTGTTTTTCAGTGTTTTGCAGAATAATAAAATCAGGACCATCACTAAGAAAGCTTTCGAGGGTCTGATGGAGCTGGAGCATTTGTGAGTCACTTTTAACCTTTAGTATTTCTTTATCTTTCATCCCTGATATCACTCATCCAAGTTATGTATACAAATCCAGAAAGAAGTCAACTGGAGGACCTTTTTATTAAATGTTTAAAGTCAAAATATTAAGAAAGATACCTATGAATTGTTTAAAGTTTGATTATATAGCATGGTCAATTACATAAATAGAAATTTGGTTGTCAAATATACAATGTGAAGAACACGGCTTTTCCATCAAATGTTGTTTTTTTAACCTTTATGAAGTTAAAATATTGGTATTGTGCTGTCTTTAAATTAATATAAACATGTCTGAAAACATGACACCTTTTTAGACAAAAATATATTTTTTCCATAGCTATTTAAACTGAAGTTTTTTTTCTTAAGCGTTTTTATATCTTATAATTATATAATTATGTTATGCTTAAGCTAATCATAGCTAATTATAGCTCTATGCATTTTGCAGAGGAAAAAAATATATGCTGAAGAAATAATTAAAGCTTTTTTATATTTAGGAAAAACTGACTGGTAAATATAAAAGTTACACTGTTACATACAGATGATTGGGAAAATTATTAATTAACATTTATCACCACAACTTTGTAGAATGTGAAAGAAGATATTTATCTTGAAACATTCATAATTTTATTCTATTAAATAATATTTCGATCTGAATTAATTCATTTTCTAATTTAAAATAAAAATGCTGTCTTTTGGAGCAATTTTTTTCTGCAGGTAAAAGATATTTTGTAGCTAGTTTTCATCAGATATGTTGTTAATAGATTTGAAGAACAAGGTTATTCCATCAAATGTTTTTTTTTTTTTTAACCTTTATGAAGTTAACATATTTGTATTGTGTTGCCTTAAAATGAATATAAACATTCATCTGAAGACATGACACCTTTTTTAGCCAATTTTTTTTGTCATAGCTATTTAAAATAAATATACACATGGTTGTTATAATGTTTGTGCTTGTATATGCAAGCAAATCCAAACAAGAACAACGGCAGTAATACGCCATTATGCAGAAAAACACACTTAATCCACTGACTTAGTTTCTTCAATAAATGTCCTATTTGAATTTGTTATTTAGGGATCTGAGTAAGAATGGCATCATGTCTATTCATCCAGACGCTTTCACTCGTTTAAAGCTTAAAACACTGTAAGTGATTTATTTTTATTTGAGTATACATATTGTATTTCATTTGCTATGTGCTTGTATAATATATTTGCACTGTGCTCTTCCTCAGTGATCTGAACAGCAGCAGTCTCCTGTGTGACTGTCAGCTTAAGTGGTTGGGTCAGTGGTTGATTGACAGCCGCTTTCAGCAATCTTGCACTGCTGTCTGTGCTCATCCCCCCTCCCTGGCCGGATCTAGTGTGCTTGCTGTTAAACCAGAAGAGTTTGTCTGCAGTTAGTGAATCCTTTTTTCATAACACTTTAATTTACAGGATTAGCCAACCCAACAATTTAATTTAGGATATATTTTTCTGACACATATTCAGTTTTAATCCCCTGAGAGTTTCATTAGTCTTTGGAACACAAATTAAAGGTGACCTATTATGCCCCTTTTACAAGATGTAAAATATGTCTCTGATGTCCCTAGAGTGTGTCTAAAGATTTGGCTCAAAATGCCCACCAAAATTGATTTTAGAACTCTTTTGGTTTCCATTGAGTGGTACGAGTCGGTACGGGTCACCTTTATAAGGCTTGCAATTCCACTGCCAAAAGGGTACCAATGGTATGGGCATGGTGTATAATAGAAAGTTTCAGCCGACGTCATTCTTGCTTGAGGAAATGTCAAAGTAAAGCTATACATGTCGTTCAAATATCATATGAGAAACACTTCTCACAAAACAGATGCTTTAAACACATGAAACTTGCCTTAAATGTAAATGAGATTGTGATCTCAGCCCTCTTTTCATAAGAGGGTGGGGCTACAAACACCTATGCCTAAGCATAGTTGCAGATTTAAAATTGGACTAACGTTATCTCTGTGAAATCTTAAATTGGTAAAAGAAGTGGCTCAGAAGATGGTAGTCTATAAAGACTAAAACTTTGTGCTGGATTTTTAAGTCCCACACCCGCAAAAATATATATTATTTTCTCCCGCTCCTGCCTAAACATAAAAATAGTTTTATATTCACTGCTTCTTCAAGCTACTATTTGTTTTGCTTGCTTCACTTTTGAATATAAATAAAAAAGAAACAGAAAATAAACAAATGTGTTTCATTTGAACTAAATTGAATGATGAGCATGGACCCAAACGAAGAGCTTATCAGAATATCGAAATACTGTCAGAGCAGTTAGAAATAGATATATGAAACAAAATAATAATAGACCTCCAATTCTCAAGTAGTCAAACAGAAAAGCTTTTGGCCTAATACTGCCTCAGAAAGTGTGTCAACCTTTTTGTAGACAAGCAGACTCAGGGCTGTCTATGCTAATGAACGAGAGATTGGCGGGGCTTTCTTCCTGCGCTGACTTCTACAAAAGAAGACTGTTAATCATAGAGTTTCTGCTGACTGTTATTGTTTTTATGTTTATATATATATATATATATATATATATATATATATATATATATATATATATATATATAGACACACACCATGAAGACATTTTTTAAACCCTTGTAAAATAGATTTTTACATAACAGGTTGATCATAGTTTGGATAAAATGCGAGAGCTCCCTCATTCTCCATAGACCGCAACAGTCCAGAGACATTTGTAGTTCTGAAAAAGAACCAAAAAGATTGTCAAAACATTCCATGTGACTTCAGTGGTGCAACTGTAAAACTATGAAGCTTCAAAACATACATGTGCCAAAAATCAGCAAAACAACTGCGTCAGGACAGGGTGGGAGTTTATAATGGGGCAATACTGTGCTTGCATGTTGTACTGCTGACTCTATTGCCAGTACATTGTATTGCTCATAGTAAACACACACTATTACTTGATGTGGGAAAAGAGATACAGGTGAACAAGGTCATTCTTAGCTCTTGTGTTCTAAAGATGAGTGAAGGTCTCAGAGGATTGGAATGATATGAGGAATTTTTTGGATGAACTAAGTCATTATTGCCTTACTATTGGCTTAATTTCATGCAATTTAAAATAGCGTTTTGTAGCATTAATATGTTGATGTTATGTCTCCTTTGCAGGTGACTTTCCTAAACCCCAGATCACAGCTCACCCCAAGACTGCTGTTGCTTTACGAGGGACAAACGTCACTCTGAACTGCTCGGCCTTCAGCAGCAGCGACTCTCCCATGAGCACGGCCTGGCGCAAAGATGGAGAGGTGCTGCATGAAGCTCAGGTGCAAAACTACGCTCGCTACCAGGACCAGCGCCTCCTCTACACCACCATACTCCATCTGCTTAACGTCAATTTCACAGACGAGGGCCAGTACCAGTGTGTGCTCTCCAACCATTTCGGCTCAAACTACTCCACTCTGGCCAAGCTCACTGTTAATGGTTAGTACAACGCTACATTTATTTGATTTATTTTTGGAACGAGTCTAGATGATGGGTTTTGTTAAATGACATGTATTTATTCATTTAACTTTTTTTTTTCCAGATAAAGGTTTGCATAGTTATAATTCATGGTCTAATCGTAGGTGTTTTAGCAACTTACATGTTGAGTATACAGCTCACTTAGCAGAAAAACAAACAGCGTTTTAAGAGGGGGCATTGATTGTGTGATAAAGCCTATAAGTAGGCCCACACGGAATCTACGCCGCGTGCAGAAATCTGAAGAAATCTGATTTCTGTAAATTTATATTTATTCAGTTTTTAAATTTAATTGTCATTGATATGAATGTGTTGATTTGATTTATTTTACAATACAGTTTGTAAAGTAATATTTTCTTTCTTTTAGTAGATATAATATATGAGAGACTTGCTCTGTTCACCTAATAAGTGGATCTAGATGGATTTATGTTGTAAACTTTTTAATTAAAAGTTAACAAGGTATTTTTTTTAATTCCATATATTAAGTTTTTAGTTACGATATTCCCAAATAATTCCCAAAATTATCTCCAGAAATAGCAAAAATGTCTGCAGATTCTGACTGGCCCTACTTATTATTAATGACACTAGAGTTTTAGTTATAAAAGAAAAAGGACCAAAAAAGTCATACTGGGATTTTTTATGTATAATTATTTTTTATTTATTTATCAGAAGGCCATCGTAAAGTCTTAAAATGTTTTAAATTTCAAAACTAAATTTTAGGCCTTAAAGTCTTAAATCTACTGACATATTGTGTTGTAGGTCTTAACCTTTTTTGAACAGGTCTTAATTTTCTTTTGTTCACGTAAAGCTACCCAATCTGACCAACACCCCTACAATCAGCAAAAATCCACTTCAATAAAACCTTTAAAAATGACATTTTTAACTCCATTTACTATAATGGTTTAATTATTTTCCTACAATAACATGTGTTTAAATGTTCTCCATGAATTTAATGCTGAGGATACTGACCTGACCTATATATTTTTGTTATCAAATTATTATTATTATATTATTAAATGTATTAAAGTATAACCAGTTTTTGATAGGGCAAGTGAAAATCTTTACCAACTTGGATACTCTAAAGAAATCCTTAGCGTTTAACCCTGTATAAGTCTAACATTTCATTTATAGTGGTCTTAAAAATGTCTTAAGTTTTAAATTTACCTTGACGAAACCTGCAGAAACCCTGATTTATGAGACTTAATATAGTTCAGTAATTTAACTAATGCAAGAGGGGAATTTAGAGATTGATTGTATGCAACATTTCAACAAACATGAACTTAATATTGAATTAGTTACATTTTAGATATAATGTCTAGTATCTTTTTGGTTTGCCACTGAAAATATTTCAAAATGAATCCAGAGCAGAGCATTTGTGCATCTCAGAGCAGCAATTCTGTGTTGTTCTTGAATCTGTTTTTCACCAAATCAGTCGAATGATTCGTAAACACAGTGTTACTTTATTTTATGAATCAGCGTTTTTGATAGAATGATTTGAGTGAGATGGGACTTATCTCTTACCGGTGGTTTTAGTGTCATATGTTCTATTACAGGATTACAGAAGTGCAAAAACACACCAAACATTCGTTCATTCATTCATTTTCTTGTCGGCTCAGTCCCTTTATTAATCCGGGGTCGCCACAGCGGAATCAACCGCCAACTTAACCAGCATATTTTTTACGCAGCGGATGCCCTTCCGGCCGCAACCCATCTCTAGGAAACATCCATACATACACACACATTCACACTCATACACTACGGACAATTTAGCCAACCCAATTCACCTGTACCACATGTCTTTGGACTTGTGGGGGAAACCGGAGCACCCGGAGGAAACCCACGCAACCACGGGGAGAACAATATAGCTATAATGATGAAATTCAGATAAAAATAATAATAAAATTAAATGTTGGTGCTAGTGTTGGCAAATATAGCAATATATTAATATTGCAATAATTAAAGTTTTAATCTTGCTTTTGGTTAGTGTCGATTGTTTCCTCGCAGTATCGAAAATCGATATTTTTTAAGGTATCATATGAATTTTTGTATCATGAAAACACCATTGTCTAAATCGCAACACCCCATCTTGCAGCTTGTTTTATTTATTTTTTCGCACATCCAGAAATCTTTCCCTAAGACTGAGGCCAAAGTATCTTTTTGTGTGATTGAAAAATTATGAGGCGCCACGGTGGCGTACTGGGTAGTACGTTCGCCTCACAGCAAGAAGGTTGCTGGTTTGAGCCTCGGCTGGGTCAGTTGGCATTTCTGTGTGGAGTTTGCATGTTCTCCCCGTGGTTGCGTGAGTTTCCTCCGTATGTGTGTGTATGGATGTTTCCCAGAGATGGGTTGCAGCTGGAAGGGCATCCGCTGCGTAAAACATATGCTGGATAAGTTGGCGGTTCATTCTGCTGTGGCGACCCCAGATTAAAAAAGAAAATAAAGGAATGAATGAAAAACTGTGTAATGCATTGATAGAGAACTGCCATTGTAGTTACAGATGTGGGTGTGTGTGTGTGTGTGTGTGTGTGTGGGAGAGAGAATGTGGTGGATATACAGATTAATGAGTACTCACTGATGTCTATAGAAGAAAAATATATTTTTTAGTATTTGCGTTTTCTTAGTTTTGCATTATGATTTTCATGCGCAGAAGTTATCGTTAAGACTTTGCAAACCTCTGCGTAAAGCTGCATTTCTCACAGATGTGTGGTTTTGATCTAATGTTTGGTCTAACTAATGGAAAAGACAGAATTATTGTAAAGTTAAGAGAACAGTTGAAGCTACACCACAGCTGTAACAGAGCATAATTGTTGGAATCAGTTTCAGTTGAAGAACGATGTCAATTATGCAATCATCTGCAGTCTTGTACTGAAGGATTGCTATAGCACCATGATTTGATAAGAAGATTGACATTAGTTGTTTTTTCCCTTGCCTTATATACCCTCATTTCTCCATGGTTGTTTTCGGAGCTCTGTCAGTTTAATATTCCACGTCTGTTGAACAAGCATAACAGCCCTCAGGGATGCTGACCTCAGCAATGTAATTATTCTGTTTATATGAGTTCATGATACTGATGAAAGAGCGGATTTGTAACCTAATAATAGAGTATCACAAAAACAGAAGCATGATTCACAAAGCAAACACCATAAATGGAAATGGGGCTGTTTTAAGTGTTCGATAGGCCATTAAATTACATGTTTTGCACTGGATGTTTAATCAGAAGATGGATTCTGCTGTCACATACAAGTAGAAAATTATGGTAATATTAGTATATTTAATGCAGTTGATACAGTTCGTCATGTTTATTTTATGGCCGTACTACATATTGTAAGGTAGAATAACAGGAATAATACTGTTCTTTATGATAATAGTGTAACTATTTGTGTAACTTAATATTTAATTTAATATTTTTTTAAGCTAATATTTACTTTATTTGAAAAACAATCATTTTGACATTTCTTTTTTGGTCCATTTGATATGGTGGTTATTATTATTTTTATTGTTATAGTTTTTAACTAGATCGTTTGATGAATGAAAAATAAATAGCATTTACAGTAGTAAATAATTGTAGTAAATATCATTAAACCAGTAAATATCATTGTCCTTAATTCATGTTCGTTTTTAATTCTAAAAAGTAATTGGATGAATCCTATTCTTTCATTTCTCAATTATCAAAATATGAAATAAGTGTTTTGTAAATGAAATAAGATTTCTGTAGCCTTTCTCCATACAAAATCTTTTTTGTGGTCGAGTTCTATCAGAGGTTATCATAAATATCATAGTATTTAGGTTTAACTCCTTATTTTTTCAAGAATATCTACTGTGGTGCAATTAAATTGGAAGAAATCATGATAATATAATGGTGTGTTGTTGTTGTTGTTGTCCTATTTTTATTTTTATTTACTTTTTTTGGGGTTACTGGAGTCAAGTTTTACAAGAATAATCTGCTATATCTGGACTTTCTTGCATTGCTTGTGGAAATAACTCACTAATTGCTTTTTCCCCAGAGCTCCCGAACTTCCTGAAGACGCCCATGGACCTGACCATCCGCACCGGGACGGTTGCGAGGTTAGAGTGTGCTGCAGAGGGACACCCGACACCCCAGATCGCTTGGCAAAAAGACGGCGGTATCAATTTCCCTGCTGCTCGCGAAAGAAGGATGCACGTCATGCCAGATGATGACACTTTCTTCATCGCTAATGTGAAGGCAGAAGATATGGGCGTCTACAGCTGCACAGCCAAAAACGAGGCAGGCAGCCTGTCAGCCAATGCCACCCTCACTGTGCTAGGTATAGTATTTGACCAATTCTGACAGTTGCTTTACATTTTAATAAATAATATCTGTTTTTTTGTTTGCCGAAAATGGCACACTGCCACAACTCTGCTCTAAAAGAGTTCATTTACTAAAATAAGCATAATGTTTTGACTCCAAGATTGTCATTCAATAAACGCCAAAAGCTTAGAAGAGAACAATTTATCAACATCATCAATCAACTTTATACTCAATCAAGTTCATCTTGAAAGCAATGTTGAAGTAAACTGTGATTATCCTAGGACTTCTGCTTCAGTTGCTGATGGGTAGGCCCACACAGAATCTGTGCGCGCAGAATTCCGCAGAAATCCGCAATTTTTAGCTCATCGTTGATTCTGTTTATTTACTGGTGTAAATGTGTGTAAATTTACATTTATTCAGTTTTTAAATTAATTTCACTAATATTACTGACTAATAATAAAATATTCATATGATTTATTAACAATAGTTTGTAAAGTACTATTTTCTGTCTTTTAGTAGATATTGTATATGAGAGACTTGCTTTATTTACCAAATAAAGTGAATAATTGGATTTGCATTGTAAACATTAAATAAAAGTTTAAAAGGTATTACTTTTATTTCATATATTAAGGTTATGTTATTAGTTATTAGTTATGATACTCCCAAAATAATTCCGCATAAATTTGCTGATTTTTAACAAACTTCTGCGCAGAAATAGCAAAAAAAGTCTGCAGATTCCGTCTGGCCCTACTGATGGGTAAATGATTAGTGAATAACAAATTGCAGTAATCTACTTGGTTTACAAATTTGTGTGTTTATGGCATTGCAGTAAAATTACTATAGGAGAAAATACCAGTTTGCTACATTAAGCAACGTAGCAAGCTGTTTTTTACGGCTAAAAATCAATGCAAGTGAATGAGGCAGGAAGTCTTGAAGCAAATCGGTTGCTATGGCCACACCCACTCTTATTTGAGAAATATGTTAAATAAATGTAAAATAAGAAGAAAATGTAATGCATTAAAATAAGAACATTTCAAATCACTAAAAAGTTTTCAAATTCCAAGCGTAAACCTTTTTCGGAGTGTATTTCATGTTTAAATGTGAAACACTTCCGTCTGTAGTAAGATCCTATTAATATCACCACCCCTTCTGGGTAATCTTACACATACAGTTCCTAAATATTACAGTCAGCAAATTATATTTAAAAGCGTTAAAGTGAATGGCAAGAACTCAAAACACTGCTTATTTGAGTAAACTGTCTATTGAGAACAGTAGTGTAATTGTGGCAAATTTATTTAGTTTTATTTGACTTTTTCACTTCAAGCTCCTGGCATAAGTTTTCAGATGTGTACATTTTCTTTAAAGGGGAACCTATTATGCCCCTTTTTACAAGATGGAAAACACATCTCTGATGTCTCTAGAGTGTGTATATGTAGCTTCGGCTCAAAATACCACACAAATAATGTTTTATAACTCTAACAATTTGGCTTTGTGTCAAATTATGTCATTTTGGCAACTGTTGCTTTATATTCAAATGAGATTGTGCTCTTTTCGAAAGAGGACAGAGCTACAAATGCCGATGTGTCAGCATAGTAGCAGATTCAAAACAGGACTTAAGTTATTTCTGTGAAAACTCTAATTGCAGACGGCTGCTTCTCACTTAGGGCTGTTTATGCTAATGAGGGTGAGATCATCACTAATGCCTGGGGCTTTCCCACTCTCATGACATGTACAAAGGGAGAAGTCAATTGAAGTGTTTTTGCAGACTGTTTTTATCAAGTGTGATAAAAAAAAAATCAAATGAATAAGTTTTTACCGTTAAAGGCTGTCTATATTCACAAACTGTTGACACAAAACTGTTTAAACCCCTTATAAAATAGATTTTTGCATAATAGGTCCACTTAAAATGGATTTTTCTATTTGACAGAAACTCCATCCTTCCAGCGCCCTCTAGAGGACCGTAATGTTGCCCGTGGAGAGACTGCTGTCCTCCAGTGTATAGCTCGTGGTAGCCCTTCCCCTCGCCTTAACTGGACCAAAGACGACGCCCCATTGGTTCTAACGGAGCGTCACTTCTTTGCCGCAGCCAATCAGCTCCTCATAATCGTTGATGCGGGACCTGTTGACGCTGGGAAATACACATGCATCATGTCTAATACGCTCGGCACTGAACGTGGCCATATCTACCTCAGCGTCTCGCCCTCGGCCAACTGTGACCCGGTGAGCAGCGTTTACGGGCAGGACGGATGGACAACGGTTGGCATTGTGGTGATGGTGGTCGTTTGCTGTGTTGTCGGCACCTCACTTGTGTGGGTCATAGTCATTTACCACATGAGGAGGAAGAGTGAGGACTACAGCATTACAAACACAGGTCAGTGGACTGCATCAGTGGAAACTATTTGAAACAATACACATTTTTAAAGCAGTAATGTTACGCTCTAGATTAGCCTAAATTTAAAATTTGGGTAATGGCTAGTAGAGCTTTCGTTATCATGAAAGTTAGTGGTGTTACAGATCACAAATCTCACGGTTCAGTTTTTAGTCATGGATCAGCCAAAAAGTGGAAGAGACAAATGTAATTTGCTTTCCGTTTATTACAAAAACAGTACTGCAAGACACTTTTGAACAGTGAAAAATTCACTGTTATTACTACTGTCTCTGATAATGCTAAATATATAAATTAACATTATAATTTTTACAACCCATGTTTATTTTTAGTCTCATTTTCAATGAAAGAATCAGTCATAAAACTTCATGTTTCATTGCTAGATGTGTCATCTTTGAAGAATTATTCAGTGACATATTTTTGTTGGCAGATTGTCGCTGATTGTCGCCACCTTTTGGTTAAATAATGTAATTTCAGTTTTGAGAACATGACAGTGATTTTAATCATTACCATAAACATCAGTGGTTTTATCTATTAACTCTAAACTGTTCTCCCTGTACTTCTGTAACTTCATAACTAACCTAAAAAACTAAAGACTGAATCTCTTTCTTGATTTTTGCATTTGTCAAACACGGATTTGAATTCAACTAGTCGAGGCATTAATAAACATATACAAATCACCATTATTTATAATTTAGATTGTGTGGGTTTTGAGATCCCGATCTTTTCAATGATAAATCATGCAGCTTACAATGAATGTGTTAATGCAGGCTAAACAAGTACTGACAGAAAACACCTTTAACATGAAACCCACCACATCTCGAATAACCTACCACAACTTCTTCCATCATCATTATATTTAACAGGCCTAAATGCTTTCTTATATGTTATTTGAATGATGCGAGAGGCGATCTCTATGTGAACGTTACACATTTAGGATCAATCTACGAATAAAAAAATGTATTAATCCATGCGCCACATGTGTTCTGAACCGTGAGTTGTGATCCATACGAATCACGGATCAACCTTTATCTGTAACACCCCTAATGAAAGTGTGGTTAGCTAATAATTTTAAACATGATTAAATTACTCACTTGTTCATGTTAATAAAACTTAAAACAACAGTATTTATTGCCTAGAGCATAAGAATAATAATAATATGGTAATTTGAAAAAATATTACTCCTATTATTTAAAATATATATCAAGTATTATTTAACTTTCATAGAATTTAATTAAATACAATGTACTTGAATTGTAGGCATGGTTTCATTTAAAAAATATTTTATGTTCATTAGTTTGCATAAAAATACAACTATAGTAAAAATTAAGACCACTTTGAAATGTTCAGTTTCTTTTTTTCCTGCATATTACTGATGACACTTCTTGCAAATTCAAAATAAAACATAAATAGGAAATTTATAAATGTTATCAGACCTTTACAGAATAAAATAAATATTAACCTTTAGCAAAATTTGAAATAAATATCACCTTTAAATTCATAATAAAACAATAACATAATAATTAATAATAGCATAAAAAATAATTTTAAAATTCATAATGTTTAACAAAAAAAGGCATTTATCAAATGTAATATTGTATATTTTAAATAATGTCAAGTATATTTTGTAAAGAATAGTATTAATGTTTATAGTAAACCAGCCCTACCTTAATACTTTACATTACTAGGCATTAACATTTAACATACAAAAATTTTAAACATTTTAAACTTCAAATGTAAACTTCTGCAAAAAAATTGCATTTATGATGTAAACATTTCTCTGTTGTGTTTCAGATGAGATGAACCTACCAGCAGACATTCCCAGTTACCTGTCGTCTCAGGGCACACTGTCAGAGCCTCAGGAGGGCTACAGTAACTCAGAGAACGGAAGCCACCAGCAGCTCATGCCCTCTCATGCTAACGGTTACATCCATAAAGGCACCGATGGTAAGATTGCCTATGCTGAGTGTTCATTTCTTCATAGAAATGATGTGTTCAAAATCTTCATAAAGGCTATATGATACTAGGATGGGTGATACAGATTTTATCATGATTTGTTCTAGTATTTATAGCGATAATGACATTAACGATGATAATTCAAATGGATCCACTCAGAGACATAAAACAATTCAGTATCTTTAGAGAAAAGTAGTTTTATTTATATTTTATTCAAAGCTGGTCACGGTTTTCAGAATCATATAGAACGCACAAGCAGATGTGCAGAAAAAGGATAGAAATTAATCTTGCAGGACAGTGGGCAGAGTAGTGTTGCGAGCATACATTGAAATGTAATATCGCTTTCATTCGTACTGGACGCTAGAGGGTGCCCTCTTGCATAATTTCCACTTATACACTACTGAAGGTAAGACATCAGCTATCATTACTGGATAGAAAAGAGGGTAAAAATCATGTAAATGCATATATAGATCAAGCATGAAAAAAATAAAGTAATTCTTGGCTATATAGATATATAAACACAAAAATATATATATATATATATATATATATATATATATATATATATATATATATTTGTGTTGACCTAGCCTTAATTGGTTACTTCAAAATATCTTGATTTCTGTTATATTAAACCATATCTGGTCACTAAATGAGTTATTTCAAACAGTCGACTGATGTTACACTATTGCACATGTACTACTAGAATAATAAAATAATTACTTTCTCTGACCGATTTGAGGTTTTATCATATTTTGATGAGTCAATTTTTATTTTATTGTGTGGAGATGAAAACTGATACGTCCAGGGTTCATACTGTCATTATAAAAAAAAATTTGGAAAATCATGGAATTTTGACATGCCATTTTCCAGGCCTGGAAAAGTTTTGAAAAACCTGGAAAAGTCATGGAAATTAGTTGAACAGATATCTGTATACTTAAATATAGGTCTATAGGTTGTCTTTACTTTTCTGTCCATGGTCAAGCTAGTGCGGTGTGAGCATTATCTGAATAAATTTGACATAGATATAAAGATTAATTTAAACTAAATGTTGCATGTTTTATGATATGCTGTAATAACTTTGAACATGCATAGTTTTTCTTATTATTTACCATGTATACGTAGACATAAAACATTAGGTCATGGAAATTTACTTGAAAGTCCTGGAAAAGTCATTGAATTTTTGTAGTAAAAATGTGTATGAATGTGTATCGTCTCTATATAATACTATCTTGTTGCGTGCCAACAGGAGTATGTTATGGTGAAGTAAGCAGCGATGTTGATCCAGATGCCAATGGAATGCTGGGTAGTCGCGTAGGCTCTTTCTTTGCTGGACGTAACAGCTTCCATCGGAGCGAACCTAGAGAAGGACCGTCAAATATCCCTAACGGTAGTGTAACATTTTTAATTTAATAATGATAACCAATGGAATTAATTGCTGTATATTTGCATGATTAGCTGACCCATGTTTGTTTGTGTAGGAGGAGCAGCGGGCGCTCTTGTAATCTGCTCTGACTGCTACGACAATGCTAATATCTACTCCCGCACACGTGAGTACTGCCCGTATGCCTACCTGACAGAGGATGACCCACTTGTGGCTCAGATTTCTCGGGATGGACATCAAGAGCGGGATCAACAGATTGAGAATTCGGATGCGGTGTTGGAGAGCTTCATAAATCAGCAGAACGCATCAGTGTTCCTCAGCAACCATGAACCACGTTTACCAGCGTCACAACACTACAGCACTGGTGAGATCAACACTCTGCATACATCAACAACATATTAAAGGGCCACGAAACCCCCCAGTCTCAGTGGGTGTTTTCACACCTCTAGTTTGGAAAAGCTCAGGAAAGTGGGTGTGTCCAGCTCTGTTTAGGTGGGAGTGTCAGGGAAGAGAAGGAGGGAACGTTTTGCATAAAACTGGGAGTTTCCATTTGTGCACGTGCTGACTTTCAAACAAACACACAGACGCAGGGGGAGAAAGACAGTGACTGTGTTTACATGGACGTCAGTCATCCAATTATTTGCCAAATTATTAATTTGTCGACTTTAACTGCAGTTTGGCACTTTCACGTTTATTCACGAACATTTCCTGCGTGTCCCCCGTGACAAACGAGATATTAAATGTTAGTAACTGCTGAAGGAGTGCAGATTTAATGGAGTATTTGAAACGCACGGCGTATTTCAGGAAAAAAAATCCTCCGCATTTCTCGGTAACTAGATGCACTCGGTAGGTAGCGTCAGAAAGCCCTGTGTGTTTAGACTATTCGGTCACTAAATGCGGCGAAAATTCTACACGACAGTAATCGTTTGATTAAGATGTTTACACTACACGGATCTTTCAGTCTATAATACTGTAGTGATATTAACGTGCTGTAAACTCAGCTACAGTTCTAATCATTTGACTAAGGTCTGTCTTTAAACACTGAGAGTACAGCTGACGAAACATTTCTGTCGCGTGTCGCGTGCGCTGTAATCCACCGTGAGTCCAGCTGCGCTCTCATAGCGGGGAAATGAAAGCAAAATCATGCATATTAATGAAATGGTGCACGCTGATTGGTTTGAACAACGTCCTTGTCATGACTTAATGCCGCACGCTCAGAGACGTCAGGATGTATTTGCCGGGACAGACGCCCACTCTCTACACTTGAGTACATGCATAGATCTCATCGGCGTGACGCAGCTTCAAAAATTCGTTTCAAACCGGAAGAACGAATTTGCTCAAAATAACACAAAAACAACCAATTTTCACTTTTTAGTCAATTGTATGTGTCCTAATAGTGTTTATAGCAGCGTGGGACACATATATGACTGTCAACAGCTCAAAAAATGTGTTTTGGTGTTTCATGGCCCTTTAATGCTCGCTTCAGTCTCATTTTCTTTTAATAGTCCTTTTACCATTTGCCTTAAATTATTATTATTATTGTTATTTGTCTACCTTAACAACATGTTTCGGTATTAAAGGGATAGTTCTCCCTAAATGTATTTCTTTTTTTTGCATTTAAACCAGGGCTGCACAATATATCGTATCAGCATCGATATTCAACATATTGCAATTGCGATTTATTTTGCGATTACCATCCTAAATACACTTTAAACTCATCTTCTGCTTGTATCCATTTTCCCAATCCCTATTATCTTTTGTCAGATGTCCCAGGCAGGTCATTTTGGGATGCTGAGGAAACGCACTCCTCCATCCTAGCCCAAGGCTCAGTGACTGTACACAACCCCCCAGTGTGTTCATCCACCGGGGACGAGCGTGAGGAGAGGAGGGGGGCACTGGAGGAACCCTCATACAGGACTAACCCGCAGGAAAGCACCTCTGCACCCACATAAACCCAACCCAAACCTGTGCTCTCCAAACCCCCAAACATCACCACCGCCCTGTCCTCCAGTGTCCCGCCAGTGCCCTCACTCCACTACCTCCTTCGAGAAGCCTCATTATCTGCCAAATGAAATGCCTCTCTTTTCAATGTTTACACTGCTTCTCCTGTTAATCCACCATGTTTCTTTGGAGCTCGTCGGGATGTGCGTGAAAAACTCGTTTAAAACAGAAGACGCAGTTCCTGCTTTCGCCATTCCTGTGGTTTCGAGCCCTGAATGTAACGCTTTCCAAGAGCTCTACCTTTCTCCTATGACATATGAATTACTCCGTGTTTGGTTTTGTATGCTCAAGAACGTTGAGCCTCTTCGCATATGCCAAAAATGCTTGACCCAGACGCCTTTGGAACTTTTTTTTGCGCTCTGGATATTTCTGAATGCTGACGGTGGACATCGGACTGCCAAAATTGAGCAGCGACTTCAGAGGGTCGATTACCCGTATTGCGTTTCTCATTGCTGTTGGCAAGCGGTACTGACTGCTGACCGATAATGTGTTAACAGAGTTGACGGCTCTGTTGTTTCCACTTGTTATTGTACGCCGGAGTTACTGTTATTTGTCATTAATAATGCATTTTGTTTTGCTTTTCGCAGACACAAACATATTCCTCAGTTGCTCTCTGTGTTCGTGAGGCACTATAATCGACCGTAAGAGAGATTGAAAATATTGCACCTTTGACAATCCGCCCAGGACAGCCTTATGAAAACTGAGATGTGCTCGCTTGTTTTTTTTATTATTATTATTTTTATATTCTTTGTTTTGCATATTATGCGTTCGTCTCGTCTCGTTTTTTTATTTTTTTTTTGTGATATACTTTTAAGGGTTAAGATTGTTCTTTACTGTTTGGTAACCTAGTGGTGTAGAAATCACACACTTCACCGCTACAGTATGCAGTGTACTGTTAATATATGTATTACTACATATATCTTTGAGCTGAAGTCTCATCCGTCCGGTACATGGTGGTATGTTGGTAGA
>CAIGQQ010033975.1:5748318-5785173 GCA_903798035.1 Danio albolineatus | reverse complement strand
TTTAACATTCTTCAAAATACCTTCCTTTGTATTCAACAGGATAAAGAAACTCATAACGGTTTGGAATTTAAGTGTATTAAGGCTCTCTTTAAGGTCAAAAACAATTGAGACAATTAAGCGTAGTCCAACATAGTCAGTTTGAATGTTTTCTCCATGAATAGACAGCTTAATTTGAGTTCTCTTGCCTGTAAACATGGTCTTAAGAGAGGTGGGTTGTGTCCAAGGAAAAACACTTCTTTCTTTCCACTCATTTAACACACACCTTTTAAGGAAACCCATTTCACGCTGACTTTCACAGCACTGTAAAATAACCTCTAATGATCTTGAACTAATTTAAATGAGCTTCAGAGATAAGCAAGGGAATATTTAATCACCGCAATTATAATTTCTCTGAATTTGGAGGAATGAAGTACTACGAATGAATTTACTGCTTTTTAGACACTCAGTTGGTATAAATTCAGTCTTACAAATTATATTTGTTCTGTAAGCCCAATCACATGCATTCGATTGTTGGTGATTTTATTAACAAATTAACAAAAGTATCCTGATGAGAGACGAGACGTTTTTCAAATCTTTGATTGACACTTGCCTTCAAGGAACACTCTGTTTTTTGTTTTTTTTTGGAAATAGATAGTAATGGTCTAATCCGATTCAATGATCGATGCTAAGCTATGCTCAAAGTGTCCCTTGCAGATCCAGAGATTGGCTGAATGGTTTGATAACAGTAAAACTCAACTGTTTATCTCTAGGAGAGTTGTAAAATTAGCATATTTCCAAAAGTGGAGTGCTCCTTATAATACATTTTTACCTCTCGGCTACAACCTTGCTTTTGTAGTCCAGCTCATGAACTGAATATGTGTAGTCTGAAATGTCATGTCTGGTGAGATATTTACTATCAGAAGCTTCTGAACTTTGAATGCAAAACTTTAGAGATAAAATGTTTTATTCCAATACGAGGATTAGTTGGAAATTGCATTGGAGTGTGAAGTTTCACCAATGATTTTGTTAACACATTTGCTTCTTTAGAGAAAACCTGATTTGACGTTCTTGACCATCTGGATTGACTGCTTGGTGACCCAAACCATGATTTTTTTTTTTTTTTTTTAATTACTATCTTTGATTCACATTTGTCTTAAAGAAACACTTCACTTCTTTTGGGAATAGATGCTGATGATCTAATCCAACTCTATGATATATGCTAAGCTATAAATGTGCTTACCAGAGCCAGAGATTGATTGAATGGATTAAAAAATGGTAAAACTGAACCGTTTAACTCTTGGAGAGTTGTAGAATGAGCCTGTTTCCAAAAAAAAGTCTTGTTGTCTGAAATTTCATGTCAGGTGAAATATTTCCCTTCAGAAGCTTTTGAACATTGAATACAATTCTAGTCAAGTTTTTTTAAAGCTCAGCAAAATGATACAGACAAAATCATTTTTAGTTGGAAATTTCATGTGAGTGTGAAGTTTCACTAATGATTATGTTAACACGATTGGCCTTTAAAGAAAACCTCTCTTGTTCTTGACCATCTGGATTTATCTGCTTGATGACCCAAACCATCTTTATGGATTACAATCTTTGATTCACATCGCCTTAAAGGAACACTCCACTTTTTTTGAAATGGATGCTAATGGTCTAATGCGATTCAATGATCTATGCTAAGCTAAAAGCGTGCCTGCCAGACCTAAATTGGCTGAATGGATTTAAAAATGGTTAAACTCAGCTGTTTAACTTTTGGAAAATTGTAGTAGTCTATTTCCAAACAAAGTAATGTTTCCTTTAACACATTATTACCTCCAGAAAAAAAAAGTTTTTTTCTTTATGGACACGGCTACAACCTTTGCTTATAAAGTCCATATCATTAACTAAAAAGGTGTAGTCTGAGATTTCATGTCAGGTGAAATATTTCCCTTCAGAAGCTTTTGAACACGCAAGTCTAGGCAGGTTTTCCAATGCTCAGCTAAATTTACAGACAACTTAATTTCACCAATGATCACCAATGATTTTAACATGATGGCTCCCGATGAACATGATGCGTTCTTTACCATCAGGATTGCCGCCTTGATGGTCCAAACCATGTTTATGGACTCCTGATTTAAAAAGTTTCGTAACCTTCAGTTCACTCACTTTTGCACTTTTTTTTAACCTACACAAAAGCTGAATCTTTCTTTGCAGCAGATATCTGTGGTCACTGTCTTCCTCGCCGTCTTTTAATGGAAATGATTCATTTCAGACGCTCTCCAACTGTGATAACGACCCCTTGATTTGCATATTCATTTGTTGCATTTTGCACAATCTCTTGCCTTGCTGTTAGCTATACAATTACACTAATCAAGAGACCTTGATGCCAGATGATGCGGCTGACTCCTCGCTGCGTCAATTTCCCTTGTTGAAAGGAAAGGAGTCTGTGTGTGTGCGTGTGTGCGTGTGCATGTGTGTGCGTGTGTGTCATCAGCGGCTTCATTTAAAACATCCACGTTTTTTTTGAATTGCTGTTAGTGTTTGCTTGGCCTCTCTTGCTTCAGCTTGTGGGAGGCGAACACAAAGCAGCATCGTTTAACAGTGATGCAAGTGAAGAGCAGATTTATTTTACTCTGAATTACGTAGGACTCAGTTGGGATCTTTTTATTTTAGTTGTGTTCGATTTTAAACCAAAGAAAAACACCCCATTCCTGCCTTCTGCCAACCAAAGCTTAGCTTCAGTGCTTTGACAATATTTAAATGCTGCTTTTATAAGTATTTCTTTTGTGTATTTTTTTTTTGTATGCTGTACCTGTACATTCTGTAAAGCATGTATAAAGAACATCGTTTCAGAAAGTTCTGACATTTAGCTGACATTTAAACAATAAAAATGAATTCAGATGCATCACGGGTGAAGATGTTCCTGTGTTGCTTAAATTGTGTGTGGAGATGGCCTAAAGGATGAAGCTGTGTATTTGTTTTTCTCATTTAAAGGGACGGTTCACCCAGAAATGAAACATTATGTCATGGTCTATTCACCGTTTACTTGTTCAAAACCTGTTTGATTTTCTGGAACAGAGGTGTTTTGAAGGAAGCTGTAAATACGTAACCATTGACTTCCACAGTATTTGTTTTTAAGTCAATGGTTACAAGTTTTTTTAGAAAAGGAGACTTTTGTATACACTTGAGGGCAGATAAATAGTGAGTAAAATAATTTTTTTGGGTGAACTACCCCTTTTAAGGGCTACTATTTTACCCCTTTTACAAGATGTAAGATAAGTCTTTGGTGTCTCCAGAATGTGTCTGTAAAATTTCAGATCAAAATACCCATCAGATAATTTATTATATATTGCAGAAGATGCTCATTTTAGCCTTCGAGCAGGGCTATTTAATTAGCTTGTCATGTGGGGCCAGTTCATGAAAAACATCCCAAACGAAGGGCCGGAGAGGTATGAGTTGCAGTGTGGACACAACTGCATATGCTGTTTTTTTTTTGCTCCTTAAGACACCCACGTTGGCTTTTTCTGCATTAAAATGTTAATTTTTTGTATTTCGAAAACTACTAATATCAATGCATTGTACAATGTGGCTTTAACAAACATTCAAATGTTTTATTTCAAAGCACAACAAAAGCAGTGCATTGTTTATGTAGGCTTCTTCTACATTCAGACGCATTCATATGTGCATTCAAAACAATTATGGATGCATCAATTATAGATTTTGGTTGTACGATTATAGTCTGAAGAATAATCATTGTTTCACAGTTATCACGTCTAATGTATATTGAATCTTTATATTAGGTAGGCCTAAGTATTTAGATTAACTGTTGTTATCATCTGTGTTCATACACTCTCAGAAATAAAGGTACAGGAGCTGTCACTGGGGCAGTATCTTTTCAAAAGGTACATATTTGTACCCAAAGACTCCACAGTGGTTCCTCAAAGATGCATATTAGTGCCCAAATGTACCTAAAAAGTAGGTACCGTTATAAACCCTTCAGGTACAAATATGTATCTTTTGAAAAGGTACTGCCCCAGTGACAGCTCCTGTACCTTTATTTCTGAGAGTGTACATACATAATCGTTTTAATAATAATTCGTTAAACATAACTTTTTATTTACATTGCACTGAAAGTCACGCACAACCTCACCGCTACAGCATGAGATGTTTTCTACTGCACATTAGAAATAACAAACTTGCTTGCGGAAAGGACGGGATATTGGAATGGCCCGTGGCTATAGTTAATTCAGTGTGCGTGCGTATTGGCCTCGGTGTACAAGCTCGGAACTTTAACGCACAGCTTTGTTTAATTGCAGCAGTTTCGTTCTGTGCAACAAAAACGTGCAGTTGAGAAGCCTTTACGATTAATTTACTGTGACGAATTAAAACGCAGTGAAATCGGCGAATCGTTGCATCCGTAACAGTGATATCAGTGCATTGTGCAAAAGGCTTTTTCTACAACTATATACAAATGTTTTTTGGCTGCCCGCTCCACTCGCTTAATGTCAGGTGACTTACTCTCTGTGCAGCCTTTAACTGCAGCCCGCGGGCCGCCAATTGAATTGCCCTGCCTTAGAGCAAAGTGTAGCTGTTTTTATAGTCTGTGCCTTTAAATGCAAATGAGCTGGTTCTGCTACTCATGCGTTACGTCAAATAAACAGCAGTCAGTGACAGAGACAGACAGACAACAGATCTTTTAATCCCAGTTTCTTTGCAAGTCCTTGTACTGTGGACATTTTACTATGAAGACATGCTAATACGCTCCTGTCAATCAATTTGGTGGGCGGGGCAAACCACACTCCTATATCACATTGCAATGGGCCTCAAAATCCCTGGGATTTAAATCCAATTTAACATCTGAAAATTAAAAAAGAGACTTGTGTTTATATCACTCCAGTATGAAAGTGGACACGCTATACCCACACATAGTTCTATTTAAACTGTTTTGCATCACAGGTGCCCTTTAAAGCGTCCTATAAATTCCCTACAACTTTTCAAAACCTTTAACTTATCGCAATTAAAGTCTTGCTGAAAGAAAGGTCTATTACATGTCTCATGTAGTTTAAATGACCACACCAAAATGTGTTTTAAGGTTCTAAATATACCCACTTATTTGTATAAGCATGTTTTTATTCTCCCATAATGTTATTAATACTATTTAAAGCCTGACACAGGACTAAAGCAGTTTAGTTTTGCTTATACATTTTTTTTAGGAGATCTTGAAGAACATGGAGCAAAAACTCTTCAAGGAGATAAAACAAATGTAAATTCAATTGAACAATTTGAGGCTGCCAAACTTGTGAGATCTGCACATGCACGGAGTCAAAGCATTATGAACTGGCAGAAGGAAGTGAAAAGATCGCTGATCATCTCCTAAATACACTTTATGGTTTGAGCATACATTATATAATATGCTAGGTTGTTGTAATCCAACATTGGATCAAATATTGACAAATCATTCGGTTCATTTTATCAATTACTTTTAAATGGTAAATGACAATTTTTAACCCAACAGATGGGTTTGTCTAGAATTGACCCAATTCTAAGTTACAACATCCCAACATTTTTTAAAGGTGTAGATTAGATGCCAACCCAACAATGAGTGCTGAGAATTTATGTACTTTTAGTCACAGGGGAACAAACCACAATCTGACAATGGGGTGTTACCGACAAGCTTATTGATACTCAATAAAAGAGATCCCATCTGGACTGAGCCAACAGAAGGTTTACTGATGCTTATGGGAGGAACATGTCACTACATGCTGTGATGCAAACTGTTCTGTGAAGCTGCAGACCTGTGATGTTAAGGCATTATTGGAAGATGCAGAATAATAGTTGATGTTTGTAAAAATGAGCCAAAACACAATGACCCCCTGATTAATACGCTGCTGATCCTCTTCTTCCTGCACAAACTGTGCCTAAACTGTCCTGTGGGTTGCGTGCTGGAGCCACTGGATCAAACAGATTCCGTAGATTTGAAGGCCACATTGGACATTGAACACTCTTCAAAATCAAACCTTTAAAGTTCAGTTTTGTCATCGAATGCCATCAAACAACCACTTGTTCCTCACTCAAAAAAAAAAGTACTTATGTAAAATGAGCTAACACAACACAATTCTCCAGTTCTTTTTAGGCCAACTTAATTGTTTTATGTTCAATCCACTTAAATTAGTTAAGTTAACTTAATCGATTTGTGTTGGAACAATCTGAATGAGTTGCATTTTTTTGTGCAGAAAACTTTTCAGTGGAATGTTTTTTTCAAATAAGCAATTTATTTCTTTGTATAAAGACATTTTTAATGATCTAAAGAACTTTCTGAGGATCTTTGAAGTTCATCAATGCCAATAAATTAGGTTTACATTTTAGAAGCAAATTGGTAATACTTAGTAAACCGCTTGCTTTAAAGTTGAATCAACTTAACAGTTACATGTTATAACAGGTTTACTCACTTTTTAAGTAAAGTCAACATGTCACTTATAAGGCAACAGATTTACCAGCCTCGCCTCATGAGGAAACATAAGTATTTTACGTTTTGTCAGTTAAGTGGCTTATTCAGTCATATGAAAACGTATGATTTTAAAAGGAGGCATGGCAGCCAACCCAACCTCGCCCCTAAACCCAACCGTCATTGGCGGATAAGCAAATACTACTAAATTGTATGAATAAGATTACGAATTTATATGAATTACCCACTAAATCTAAAAGTTACGATTTGCCGTGATATTGTGTTGGATTTACACACTTTTAAAAAAAAAACCTAAAGCAACTAATCGCATTTATAGTGCAGGATTGATATCAAAAATATGAGGCTGGGGTTCAATCATGCTGTCATGTATTCCATTGACGAACAATAATCTTTTTAATCTAACATGCGCTCAAAAGAGGATGTTTGCTGCTTGTTCAAACTACCCATTTAAAATGAGCTGAAACAACACAATTCTTGAGGTTTTTTGGGGGTACAAGTAAATAGTTTTATGTTCAATTAATTAAATTTGTAAAAACTAATAAGTGAACTTAATCCCTTCATGTCGTGCCAACACAAATCAATTGTGTGGAACCAACATTTCTATTATTTCTTATTAAGAAATGCTTAAATGTATCTTTTTTATATAATAACGCTGCTCTGTTTGGAGGGAGGGGATATGGCGTTCACAGCTCGCTTGATTAAAATATGCTCACATATCAAACTGCAGAACTCTTCTGGAAGTTTTTGCTGACTTTTAGAGGACGCGGACTCGTTTGAATCCCTCTAAATACTGACAATTTTCATTCCCGTCCTCCAAGAGATGTTCGGAGCGAGAAATTATAGTGGTGAGATCAAAGTATGTACCTCCGCCTGCTGCGAACTCTCTTTACTCAGTCCAATCAATAATTCATACAAACACTAGACCCGCTCTGGATTATTACCCACACCGTCCTGCACACACAGGCTTCATTTAGGCCACAACCAAGAACACATTTCCTTAAGAAACTCATTTGGACAATACTTGCACTGTAATAAATGCTGGGATCCACACAATCAGTTTGTGTTGGACAACATGAAGGAATTAAGTTAACTTTTTGGTTCATGCAAATTTAAGTAGATTGAGCATAAAAGAAATTAAGTTGTCCCAAAGATTTAGATTATTAGTTTAGATTAGTTTGAATAAACAACAAACGTCATTTTTTAGAGTGTTGTTTGGGTTTAGGACAGCAAGTTGATATTTCAAAATGCTTTTTTTGTCCAGAGACTTGTCGTTACTAAGGCTGAATAAAGGACTAGCTCTTATTTTTGTGAGGGTTAGATTACAGTAAAGCTAAAAGTGGTTTTAAAACAACATTATCTCTTAAAATAATATGAGTGCATTCTGTTCTCTTAATATAAATGTCATTATAACCTGTATATGTATTATTTATTTTGCTAAACATTAGAATTTGTCCTGTTTAATGCCATTTTTAAGCTAATTTAAAAATATAGCACATTTATTTTACGCTACACGCTAAAAAATGATGTTTGTTGTCTGTTCAAACGACTTATTTAAAAAAAAAAAAAAAAACTTTGTATATTTTTTTCATACAGATATGTTGCTATGAAACGGTAAGTATTATGATCAAAAGTGTGACAATATCCTCGATTTCCATCATATGTTGATCATATCTATATATTTCAGCTGTCTGATGTTCCTGGGGATTCACAGAGATGCTTAAATTTTAACTTAAACATTTTAATATCAGCAGGTCTTTGCCGAGAACTGAAAGATTTAGCTATATCTGCACTCTTAATTTAAATACCAAAACCACACTACATTTATCATGTTCGATGACTTTGAGAGATTAGTACTTAATTGCAAACATTTTAAGCAGCTTCAACTAATTATTACTTGTCATCTAGTTTTACGATCACTCGATTTCTCTCCTAAAATATTACTTGGATTGTTTTTTTTTAAGTTGGTCCGAACTTGATTCCAACTTATAATATTGTCTGCATATTCAGCTTGAGTATTTTGCTTTTCCATCATTTTATTAATTGGTATGAAAAACTGATCAGGGGAGATTAAAACTGCAGAAATAGTTTTAACCTTTTATAAGAAAATAAGATATCAAGATATATTTTAAAGCACTAAATTCACATGAATGTATTTTTGTCTTTGAGTTGCTCTCCAGCACAATTCATAAGTTTTTTATGATGGTTTTTATTATATTTCTCATTTCTCTTTTTAAAGCTTAAAAGCTCCATTCTCTACACCAGACTGGCACAGCAGTCATAAACTCTTTTTTTCCACAAAGGAAAGCCATTTTGAGAGTACGAGGGTGAATAAATGCTGACAGAACTTTCACTTTTCATTGAACTCTCATAAAACTAAAATCACTTTTGAGCACGACTATATTTGTGCAAATGCATTTATTAATTTGCTGTACAGAATATGTCCGTCCTGCCAAATACACTGTGAAAAACCTCTCGCTGCCTTAATTTTTTTTTGCTGTTCATATTCTAATATAAATCATATCAGGGGAAGCGGTGGTGCAGTGGGTATCGCTGTCGCCTTACAAGCAAGAAGGTCGCTGGTTCAAGATTCGGCTGGGTCAGTTGGGTTTCCTCCGGGCGCTCCGGTTTCCTCCACACGTCCAATGACACGTGCTGTAGGTGAATTGGGTAAGCTAAATTATCCGTAGTGTATGTGTGTGAATGAGTGTGTATGGGTGTTTCCCAGTGATGGGTTGCAGCTGGAAGGGCATCCGCTGCGTAAAACATATACTGGATAAGTTGGCGGTTCATTCTACCCAGATTAATTAAGGGACTGCTGAAGGAAAATGAATGAATGAATGAATCAAATGAATTTTTCTAGTCATCTCAACTTAAATCAATCAAACTGACTTTGCATAACCTAAAAAGGAGTCACGGTGGTGCAGTGGGTAACATGATCGCCTCACAGCAAGAAGGTTGCTGGTTAGCACTAGCGCAGAAATTATATTAAATATACTGGGGTAAAATCAAGGGCGTAAATTTCATTTAACAGTAGGGGGGGACAATGAATGTAAAATTTCTCATGAGCAATTTTTTGAGGGGGACACAAATAATACAGTCAAATTGTACTTATAAAGATATGTTGGCACAGTGGAAAAACTTCGATTCTATCATTATTATTGTAGCATGGACACTGCGTCATTATAGTTATTTTCAAAAGTATTTTTTAGGTTCAATGACAAAGCAGATTTTACTTCAAAAGTATTTATTGCTTTATCTTGTTAACAGTCCAGCCATCAACAACATACAACACAATTTAAACATGACTGAAACGGTTATTGTGAAAAAGATATATAAAAAAATAAGTATTGTTTTGTAACAAAATCAATTATTTAAAGAATTACAGTATGTAAAATCTCTAAGGGGTTAATTTAACTTGCTTTATTTAACATTATGCCATGACAAGTCGTTACATTGACTTTGGCGTCTTAGTTGCAGCACACTATGCAAAAAACTATTGTAAACAAGCCTACGTTAACTAGACATGTAATGTTTTAATCGCTAATGTAGCACATTCATGGAAAATTACATCGGTAATCAGCATTTTTGATGCTACTAATTTATGAATGAGTCTGTATCAACTACATTAAAGAGAAATCGCTTTATTTACAGTGAATTAAACCATACGTACTGGAGTTAAACAGTGATTTAGCTGCAGCAGCACGGCACCGGTACACCTGGCTCGTCTCGTCTGTGTAGAGTGGGTGAGAACCGCGAAAGCAGGCAGTGGACCAAACCACTGTGAGGAAGGGGAGGGGGAACTCTATTTCTAAATGCACTTTTTTGCGTTTGTTTTTTCAACTTACAAAATTATTTTAGATATAGATACATATATTTTTCACGTTGGAGGGTGCAATTTTTATATATATAAATACATTTTTTGGAGGGGGGGACAACCCTCGGATGCGGGGGGACACGTCCCCCCTGTCCCCCCCGGGATTTACGCCCCTGGGTAAAATTAATTTCCATATTTTTAAGAAAAATATCAGAAAAATATAGTTTAATGCAGTGCTTCTTGTTTGTTCTGACACCCACTTTATATCGTATCTCAGCCAGACAGAGAAGATCGCTGTTTTTTTTAAACAAATTGGATCTTAAACCAGCGATTTTGTATGGGATGACAGTTAACCGGAAGCCCTGGGGCTGGCTGACCGCGATTAAAATATGAATAATGTGAGCTCACATGTGCCCTCTTCAGTGCGGCAGAGCTACTGCTTGCCTCACCTCATCTTTTTTCAGTGCGGCTTTATGTCAGATTCTAACACTAAATAAATGATAGATATACGTGAAATACATCACCTATTATATAGAAAGTGAGGACATATAATAAAAATGCAACAATGTATAAAAACATTTCAATAAAGCATTACATTGTAGCATACACTCTCAGAAATAAAGGTACGTGAGCTGTCACTGGGGTGGTACCTTTTCAAAAGGTCGTATTTGTACCTAAATTACCTCAAGCGTACATATTAGTACCTAAAAAGTACAAAAGTGTTCCTATTAAAATTTTTAGGTACTAATATATACTTTTGAGGTACCAATATGGACCCTTTAAGTACAAATGTGTACCTTTTGAAAACGAACCACCCCAGTGACAGCTCGTGTACCTTTATTTCTGAGAGTGTACACTGAGTGAGGAGAAGGGGCGGGCTCAAGCCAGTTTGCAAGGGATTGCGCAATCTGACGAGAGGCTCAGCTCGGTGCTGCCTCAGCTTGCTTCCTACGCTGTAACTGAACAGGGGATTTGCAAAATAAAGCAATTTTGATCATATAAATGATTGAGATGATTTGAATCATACAGAATTTGCATTTTTAGCACAGATCAGTGGACAAACATTTATTTTATCATTAGTATACATCTCATGATGGCAGGTGAGGATGATGACTCCTCTGACCGCACGTCCCTGGTCTGCATATGGGCTGAGGACAAGGACAATGACAGGCTTTGTACATTTGTAAAGTGTTTTTAATAAAGAAAAACAATCAGAACCAGATGAATGACACACTCCTTTACTGAACAACTCACAGACATCAACCATCAGCCCATTTTAGACATTCTTTGGGATAAAATGCTTTTTATTGACTGTATTTATTTATTTTAAGAACAGATAATGTACGTTTCAGTTATTCTAAATCAGTTATTAGAAATGAGTTATTAAAACTATTATGTTTAGAAATGTGTTGAAAAAATCTTCTTGTTGAACAGAAACTGGGGAGAAAGATATCCAGGAGGGCTAATAATTCTGACTTCAACTGCACAGCAAAAATTCCAGTGTTAAATACACAGTGTGATTATTTTGGTGTTGTTCAGTGTTAAAACCGGAATACATTTGAATTCACGAGTGTGAAAGAGCGTATATTTAAAGAGTTTTTTTTTTTTTTTTTTCAGTGTTAAACTTTTAACCCAAAATGAAGTGTATTTCCAACTAGTGATGGGAAGTCGCTTTTTTACTCAACCGGTTCTTTCGGACAAACAGTGATCAAACCAGTATGGTTTACTTAAACTTGAAAAATGTCTTGTTGCATTTTAAAATACAAAGAGTAGAATGTATTGAAATTATTTCTAAAAAGATTAATGAACATTTTAATAAATTAAAACTATTTTAAACATATTTGATCTGTCACACACACACACCTATTGATAATATAGGAAAAAAGGTAATATAATAACACTTTAAAGTGTAACACACTCCAGTCCGATGTAAGAATAAACTCTGTGTTAAAATGAACTCTGTGAGTAATGTACAAATTTCACACTTTAGAAAGTGTTATTTTAACTCCAAAATGGAGGGAAGCATATGTACACCCAAGCAGTGTTAAGTTAAACTCAAATTGAGTTAAATGTAGCCTACACTGATTTTTTTGCTGTGTGTAGGCCTATATAAAAAGGAGAAAGATATCTGTTAGGCCTGTTTGAGATACATGTTAACGCGGTCTGTAAATAGCTGAGAGGAATCTACCTAACACACTGAAATGAGTTTCATGTCTGGTCTTGTGATATAGCATAATTAACCATGCCTACACACTTCCTGCTGCGTTTCCTGTCTGATTTCAATACTCGCGGGAAACACTGGTGCGCTGCAGTGTGTGTGATTGTGTGCAGCAGTGATCGGGAATTCATTTGAACCCTTCACAGACTGGAGGAAGGCTCAGTTTTTGGTTTGTCTCGACTTGTCTGTAATTAATCAAGAGGACCCAGTGCATGAATAATGTGTCCTGTTTGTGTTGATTGTGTTGACTCGGTGAATTCACAACTGCAGCCGCTAGGTGTCAGCTTTGAGTCTCACTCCACACTACAGGACTCTGCCCTATAATTTGATTACAGGATGAAATATTCTCTGATTACCTGCGATATCTTCACCTAGGCTAAAGTTACTGACTGAATTACATTATCAGATTAATGAGAGAGACACAGAAAAGGGGTAAGTACTGACATTACATTTATGAGTTCATCATGTTTAGTCATGATACTAATACTGAAGACTTTTAGTATTATACTTTTTTTCAAACATGCTATGCATTTGGCAATTCAAGTTATGCGTTTAGTGGTTCCTGTATTCATGGCATTTAAACCCAGGAGCTTTGTATAGATTTTAAGGTGAAATAATCTTCAATTTAGATAAAATAATTGCAGATTAGTGTGAAATGCCAGCACTTTTTCTTTCTTTTTTGCGGCATGTGAAGTATAGGAACACCTATTTATTTATTTATTTGTTTATTTATTTGTTAATTTTTATTTGTTAATAATATTTGAAGTTAATGGTTTATTTGGAGTGGGGAACTATAATGTGTATTTTCCTTAATTAATAAATAGAATATTTGCTTAGGCCTGTTTATTTAGTTATTTATTTAAAGTGAGCATATGGGTATATCAAACAGGACATGGAAAAGTATCCAAACCCATTGTTGCTTTAGTACATGCAAAAACTGATGGTTTTTGGAAAACAGAACAAACCAATTTGCATTTGGGAAAAGGAAAGACTGGCAAACTTATGTCAGAAATGTAAGTAACTCTGTGTGAAGTACTTGATTAAGTTACATTTAGTACATTTTCCCCCGGTTTCACAAACAAGGTTTAAGGTTAGTCATGGATTAAATAAAATGTTTGAGATGTCTCAACTGAAAATAACTTGCAGTGAGATGTCAAAATATGTCAGTGTAATTTTTTTTAAAATCTCCAGGTGCACACCAGTAATGTATTTTTTTTAAGGCTGTTTTTATAAATGTGGCTTAAATAGCCTAATTTAACTAAAGTCTAGTCCTGGCTTAAGCTAAGCCCTGTTTGTGATACTGGGCCATAGTTACATATAGTGGATTCTGGAATTTTTTTCTCCCAAAATAACTTTAGTATTCATTTACTTACCATTAGGCCATCCAAGATTTCAGCTGAAAATAATAATAATTTTCCCAGAGATGGGTTGTGGCTGGAAGGGCATCCGCTGCGTAAAACAAATGCTGGATGGGTTGGCGGTTCATTCCGCTGTGGCGACCCCGGATTGATAGAGGGACTAAGCCGAAAAGAAAATGAATGAATGAATGAATAATAATAATAATATATAAGATATAGCCTAAAGGCAGAACAAAATGAATACATGTGGCTCCTGATTATACTTTGAGGTGTTATGAAGTGAAGACATCAGTCTGTAAGAAATTGAATATTATTTTAAACATTGGCCTATATTTAATTAACAGCTTCAATAAGCACATTTGTGGCAGTCTGAAGCAAGAGATATATCAAGATCACATAATGCCTGATCGTTTTCCTTCATAAACCCTCAGTGTATCATCAGGAGTATTTTGTTTTTGTCTGTAAATGTACATTTTATTTCATTCTCATAGTGCAAGGGTTATGGATAAATGACTGTAGTTTCATCTTAAATTGTTTACTGTTGAAAAAGTCACCTACATTTTGGATGGACAGAGTAAACTACCAGTAAATTACCATTACTCAATACCCAACCATTTTTTGGATAAACTATTGCATTAGCCAAATAATATTAATAATAATAAATAAATAATAAAATACTATTAATAATACATAGACATGAAGGATAATAATGATAATAATAATAATAATAATAATAATAATAACAACAACAACAACAACAACAACAACAATAATAATAATAAATGAACAAATAAATAATGAATGAATAAATAAATAAGTAAACAAACAAATAAATAATGAATAAATGAAGACCAAAATGCTATCTAAGGTGCATTTTAGCCACAAGATAAATCAGAAAAACACCTGACCTCTCTTGGCTTTAAAAATAAATAAAATAAAAATGTAATTGTTCATGTCAAACGGCAATATAATTCAATAAATAGAGAGGTTATGATTAATAAGTATCCAAATTTACAAATAATATAGCTCATACCTGTTGCTGGCTGCCAACTTGAGTAAAAAAATCCATATAGAATTCGCAGGTAAGCTATGCGTTTATTGGCTTATCGCACAACGATTTAGAACTCATCCAATCAGAGTTCAGAGTGAAATCTATTGGCTTTATAATTGGATCATTTGGATGTTGATTTAGTAAATCAGTTAAGCTCAGTTTATATAAACCTCCACCTGAGAAGCATCCAGTCACAGGCCGCACTGGCTGTGCACAGTGAGCGCGCGCGCGTTACACACTCGCTTCATTTGACAAACACAAGCTGAGCGCAACAGTAGCCGCCGTGCCTGGAGATCTGAGAGAGCAGCCGCCGCCAATGACAGCATCACCGCGACCATTTGAGGCGATAAAGACATGCTCGACAGGTTTATTTCTCTAGCAGGCTATTCGTCAGTGGTTAATAATGTGTGAAGGCTCAACTACAAGCCAGGAATGAAAACGCGCCAGACGCATCCACTCACTGACTGGGCATCGCGTTTCGAAAACGAACCTGAGCTTCGGCCGACTGGACAAACCCGACAACAGCCGAATACATCCGAGACTGGCGTTTTATTCTCCGAGGCGCTGTTTTGGTGATTAATCGCACGTTTTAATTTCGTCTTCATGACAGACACGTTGTCAGTCTAGTGCGCTTGATGCCGTGCATGCAAAACCTGAGTGAACTTAACAGGTAAACACAGTTTTACTTCGTTCTTGTGCTTATTTTTGTTTTACTTTTGGCGTTATTTTGCATGATGTAGCTATTTCACGCATTTGTTTCGTCGTTTGACTGAATATTGTTGTGAACTAATAATGGTGCCAGATGAGGCTTATGGAGAAATCACAGGCTGGATGGCGCTCCTCATCCGCGCGCTGTCATCTCCACACCGGGTAAAGTGAACGGCTCACCGGGGAGAAGGGCTTCAAAACCTGTTCGCGTCAGACTGCACTGAAACTTTAAGGATACACGATGTCTAAAACGCTCAAGAGGAAGAAACACTGGTCCACCAAAGTGCAGGAGTGCGCCGTGTCGTGGGGAAGCGTCGGAGAGTTCGGGGATGTTGTGGAGATCCTCGGAGGCGCCGAGCTCGGGGAGTTCCCGTTCCTCGGTCAGATGAACTTGGACGTGCTGGTGTGTCACGTTGGGAGACTACCGTACTACGGGGATGTGTTATTGGAAGTGAACGGGACACCTGTCAGCGGGCTGACGAACCGAGACACGCACGCGGTGATCCGCCACTTTCGGGAGCCGATTCGAATTAAGACCGTCAAACCAGGTATGAGAGAACTTTCCTCTTTGTTTTTGCTTTTTGTTGTGGCTGAAATTGAATGTTGGCAAACAATACTGTTGCCAGGAGAGTTGACTGTCTGGCTTACAGCGCACCTGTGTCGTCGAGGCTTCAATTTAAAGGGGCAGTTCACCTAAAAACAAACTTGTCATCATGTGCACACAACATAATTACGCTATTTGCAGGAGCAGATTACATTGATTGCTTATTGATTTATTCAGATATGTTCAGGAATTGAATGATGACTGTCAGTAATGCTGACAAACAGTAAAGTGATTTGGTCATAGCATTGTATATTTAAAGATTTGGGATCACATTGTATCAAACGTTCAATTGTTAAAATAAGGGCTTGTTAGCTATAATAGTTGACATGAACCGCCAACAGAAAACACCTCTGAGTTTTTTATTGATCCATAACTTTCAGCATTTCTGATTTTAATTAACATGATTAAATATAACATTAACCAACATCTTTGATGTCAAAAGCTATTTTTTATTTTGATTCATTGGACCTAAGCTAACATGATCAAACAAGGACCTGTTTTCATTTTGATTAACAAATACTAGGTTCAGATGACAACATTTTGTCTTTTACGATGTCTTTTGTGATTTAAAAAAAAAAAAAAATATTTATCTTTATTATGACTCCTAATTTTGTGTTTGGAAAAAAACGTTAGACTACACATTGCTTCCTGATCAATCTTCGTTTGCCTTCTTTAATGTCAGTGATGTCAAGCAAACAGACTTGGCGACTAAAATCCAGAAAGCACAATGTAAACAAACCCCAAGGAAACATCTTAAAGGCAGAAATATTGTTACCATAGCTTTCTTAAATTGACCTCTATTGCATAATTGCACCAATGGCATCATCATGATTTTACTTTACCATGTTTGATGATTGTGCTGAAGATATTCACTCCTATTGATCAGCATCACAAATATGAAGGAGCCAATCGTAGAGAATGTACATTTTTGAAAATGCTCTCTTTTGGGATGTCTTGAAGCGTCTCAGATGTAGCTCTGGTTGTTGTCGCTATGAGACACTACACGAGATAAAAGGATTGATGATTGTCTCTCAATGCTCATTGTCATTTACGGGTCACCACAACACCCCACGGTCGCTGCCAAAAATCGAATGGATTTTATGTAATCTGAAACCCTGCATAACATTATCAAAGATGAGTGAATATTGTAGCAAATGACTACATGCTCATGGTTAGTTAATATTAATACTCAGGTTACATCAGGAGCTGCATTGTAAAGTTTTTCTAAGGAATAAACAAACTTTAAAGATCCTTATGTAATTTCAAACATCAATGTTTTCTTCTGTAGAAGCCAGTCGAAGATATTTTGAAAGGCTTTTTTTTGTGAATAGAATGAAAGTCAAAGGAGTTCAGTGTTGTTTGGACTGCAGTGTTTTTTTAATTATCGTCTTTTGTGTTTCACAGCAGTAAGTAAAGCATACAGGTTTGTAACAACATCATGGTTGACTATTTTTTCACTCGAGTGAACCAACATGAAAACCCATTTTGATTGATTGCCTGATTTTTGAATAGTAACTAGTATATTGTCATTCCATGTTATTTTTTGGATCCCAACTAGGCATGGGCTGGTATAAGATTCTGACGGTATTATAACCTTGGATAAAAATATCACGGTTTCATGGTATTGTGATTAATGGTCTAAAATATATATTATTTTTAAATGTCTGGGTAAAAAAGCAAGAACTTTTCCCCCTTTGAACACAATATATTTTATTTTGAGAAACATTTAAAATATTTTGGAACAGTAAGCATGTCAGATAATAAAATAAAGTAAATTATTGACTTATGCTGTCTTCTTTAGTTTAAAAAACACAGATTTTTTTTTTTACAGTTTAAAATGGCTTCTTTGGATATCTGTTCTGCTGGAAATTCTGTTGTCCAAAATAACAACAACAACAAAAATCGTACACATAGGGCTGGCGCGTCCATAGAGGCGACCTTGGTGGTCTGTGACAAACCCCGCATCATCTCAGCGCCCCCTACTCTTTGCTTTTGTCTTGGACAAATACTGCATCATCTCAATACCCAGCTCCCATGCCTAGTGCGTACACATACTTTAATAATGGTATGGCAGGAAATTTTGGTGGTTTTAAAACCTTGACATTTCCAAACCACAGTATACCTTGACAACGGTTATCACCCCATGTCTAATCTCAACCCAAGTTGAATATTCTTTAAAACGCAGTTAAAATGTTTTTTTTTCATGCAAGAAAATGATCCCACATAGGGCTCTTGAAGTTGAGGTACTTCTCAAGACTGAATCTGTCATTTCTACATCATAGATCACCAAGATCGTGGACAAGTAGTTTGCCGAAAGGCATTTTAAAGAGTCTTTGTTCTCTCCCCCATAGTGATTGTACCGCATGCCCTGGTCTGACTTGTGCTTAAAGTGACTTTATGTCAGAAGCACAGCGCTTTGCCTGAGGGTTGGTGGGTAGTAAACACTCCACACGTGTCTTATAATTGGACGGCTGTCATTTCTAAGGACACTCAACGTTTAACCGTCTATTGATCATAGCAAGTGGATCACCTTTACACAGGACAGGCCTGTGTACCTTACTGGTGTATGAGGACATAATGAAAAATGGGGAGGAGGACGTTGTTACCATGGACACAGAATATCTTAGCATTATTGATGGGCCAAACGAGTGTATTCTTAGCAGGAGGAGGGGAAAGGCACAATATGTCAGAGTTGTTATGGAGATAGGAGGATGTTATTAGCATGTAGATGTGAGAGTTGTTGCCATGGAGAGAGGGAGAGGGTACAGAGGGATAGCATTAACTGGATGGTTGATTGTTGAATAAATGAACAGTATCTGCGACTGTGTGAGCATGCACATCAGTGGCAGCTGAGGCCCTGGCCTTTAGGACAAGTACAATATTTTGTGGTTATGGTGAGATTATATGTGGGCTGTTTTGTAGGGTGTGATGAGAATTGTAAGGCATTTATTGATTCTGCTTTTAGGGGTTTAGTTGGAGTGTATGCAGTGCTTAGATAAAGGTTTTTGCTGTCGGACTGGTTGAAATCATAAATCATCACTTCTGTTTTTCACACTAGCGATGGCCCTGATCAAAGCTGATTAGTTTGAGACTAATTTCCAGATATTTTGGAGGCGTTCTTTAGCCAGTTGGAGTTATTAGACCAATTAAAATGAATAATTCTTATGTTTGATTTTTATTTGATTTATTTATTTTTTTGTTTATTTATAGTTCCAACTAGTGCATAAGAGTGATTGCGCTGTGAGATGCGTGAGATTTGTTTTTGAAATTTAAGCCAGTATTTCAACAGTTATTTGTTTCACACCATTAAAGGATACCCTGGGTATCAAGATTGTATGGTTTAGTTTAGACCATTTCAATGTGGCGATGTCGCTGGCCCATGAATATTTCCTGCTTCTTTCCAAACTATTTTAGAACTGTGACGAGGCAATTTAATCATATCTTAATGCGAAAATGGCTGCCATAGATGTGGAGCTTTTTGGATTCTTGGAAGCTATAGAAATTCAAAATGTAATACAGGAAATATATTAGGATCATTGTTATTTCTTTACATCTGTCAAAATGGTCTACAACATTAAAATGTTTTAACACATTTTAATCTGTTTTTAATAATTATTTTCTTTTTTGTTGTTTAGATTTTTGTTGTTTTATTCTTATGTAAAGTACTTTGAATTACAATTGTGTATGAAATGTGGTGTATAAATAAGCTTGGCTTGCCTTACCTAAAGAAATATGAAGTAGAAATCCAATAGTCTTAATTTTCAATCAAAGCGATGCAGGTCTTCACTACCGTCACATCCCCCCCACCCCCCAATAATGATTCGTAATATTAAATGCTACTAGATATCAAGAGTAATCCTTGATGAGAAACGGCAGCGAAAAGAAACACTAGCCAATAAATTTGTCGACGATGGTCAACATCCATCTTCATTACTGTATCGATCATAACTGGAGAAAAATGGACACTTTATGACCACAGTGAAACTGACCAATCAGCAGGTCTCTTGTGAATAAGCTTGAACTTTGGCATGCTCAAGAGTACGCTTTAGGAGTTTACTTACACCTGTGTGCTCTTTGAGTGGCTGTGCTTTACTAAAAGTCTTCAAGTCATCAGGCATCTTATATTTTTTTTTCATCAGATTACTAGGAGAACAGTAAACACATGTGTCACCCTTTTTGTGTTGTTCGTCTGGAAATAACAAGCAGACGACACGCAATGTGGCATTGTATCAATATTTTCTATTGCCAGTTGTGTTGACAATAGACACTGCGTTCCATTCGGAAGGGCTAATCCCTATGCCCTTCAAGGTGTTTACTTTCTAGAGTGACAGCTTCGAAGGGATGAAAGGTGTAGGGATTCTATGTCATCTTAATGAGGCAATCAAGGAGGTGTTTTTGTCCATTGGTTGATACTCAAAGCATGTTCGCAATGGATTTATTTAAATTTATAACCATTTTCTCTTTTATTCATGTAACTTTTTATACATATAAATACTACAGTAGTGTCCTATTGAAAAATGCTATGCATACATTTATCTGTAAAGTCAAACTCTGAACCTCCAGTGGTCATTTTGTGAGACCAAATAACTTCCCTGTGCAAGGGATCATGGGGCTCTGAAGTGTTCATCAGCTGTACCCTGTAAAATCCTTCATTCTGAAGGGCCTTTCGAAGTGATCAGTTTTGAGCCCTTCAGTTTGGAACGATGCTTTAATATGGCTGATATGATCGTTTTTACCCTGAAGTATTTTCCTTTGGAGGGTGATGTATGCTGTTTGGAAAGAATATGTAAAAATAAAACTTCAAAAAATAAAAATTCTAAATATTAAAAAAAACAAAACAAAACAAAAACAATAATAATAAAAAATTATATGGATTTAAAAAAAAACTTCAGATTTAAGCCAACAGCTCATGGTTTTTGAGTATTTATGACTAACTCATTTGCTCATTAAATTTATTTGACAATACTAAGCTGAGTGAATGAGGTTTTTGGAAGATTTAAGTTGACGATTGAGATGGATTTGTAAGTATTTCTGATTAAATTCATTAGCTTACAAGTTACAATATTTATTTGTTTCACATTACTAGGTTAGAGTTTTTAGCTTTTAAATTAAGCCAATTACTTGTATTTTGTGAGTATTATTGATCTTGTTTATGCTTGATTTGTGAGTATTTTTAGGCAAATCATTTGTTCATAAGAGTTATTTCACACTTTAAAACTGAGTCCAAGAATTTTTTTTTAGAACAATTTAAGCCATTTTGTTTGATTTGTGAGTATTTTTTACCAATTCATTAGTCTACTATAGCTATTTGTATCAGACTGTTAAGTTTTAAACCAATAACTTGTTTGAGACTATTTGTGACTATTTCTGACTTAGCCGAACAATGTGTTATGATTTTTGTCTTATTTATTATTTTCTTTATCAAGATTTGTTTTTAAATGCACAACATTGTATACACGTGTACTTTTAAGGTAATATTAATGTTCAGTCTTCCTATGGTCTTTTAGGTTCTTGATTCTATCTGCACAAACACAAAGCTCTACTAAGATGCATATAGACATTGTTTACATCCAAAAAGTACTGTACTGCATCCTCTGTGGTAGTGTGTGTGTGAGCACACAGTAGCATGTTAGCTGCTCTTGTGTTTATGTGCAATAGTGTCTCTTATGTCCAGGCCTCATATGGAATTCAAAGTGTGTGAATAATACATGCAGTCAGTGAAATGCCTATATACACCGAGGATCAGCTGATAAGAGGAAATGATGCGCAGTCTTTGCCACAGGCACAAACACAGCAGCTCTCCTTCCACCAGCTGCTTCATCTCCACCTAGACTACCTTTGCTGTTCTGTAGCTTTGTAAAAGTGTCTATTTTTTTGTATCATTGGAGAATTGCTATGGTTATTTGTGGGATGTAGTGTTTCTTCCTTTTTTTTTCTTCTTTTTTTTGCAGCAGGTCCAGTATAGTTCAGCTGTGCGTGCAATTATTTTCATCAAAAAGTGATGGTAAAATGCATCCATGATTTCATTCTATGAGCGTTCCCTAATGATTAAAGGAAGATAAGCTTTATTGACTTCTTGTATTGATTGCCACAGACATTTTTAAGCAAAAATTGCATTTACAGTAAAGCGCTTAATGGCCGTCTAGACTTTCTAGAGGGGTTGAATGACAAGCCTTCATATTCTTTCTTAAGAAATTGCTGGTGGTTGCATTGTGAATTTTAAAAGGCCCATTTATTTCTTGACAAATTAGTTTCTGGTTGTTTGTAATTCCTGTAAGTGATTTATTTATTACATTTTTTTCTTAATAAAATAGTTGATTTCTGGTGTCATTGCAAGCATCATAGAATATTAGTTTTATCAGCTGCACATATTCATGAGATCAGTGAATATGCTGTATGTGTGGTGCACTGCACTGAAACCATTGACTTTACTTTACTCTAAACATTGCTGGGTTCAACCCAATTATGCTTGTCTTAAAGACTAACCCAACTGCAGGTTTTTTTTTTTTTTAACAGGACCAAAATAAACCCAGTGTTTGGGTTAGTCCATATTTTACCCAATTTGGGTTGGAATAACCTGGCTGTGTTAGTTTTTTTTTTCTTACTATGGATGTCCATGTTTACAGAATTCCAGCATTCTTCAAAATAGGGCTGGCCTGATAAACGATGTTATATCAAATCTGAATTTCTAAAATTTCTGTCAAAAATGATAAGCTCTGGACTCTTTTACTCCATATTAATCAAAGAGCCAATCACACAGCAGAAATGTACAACAACGGGAATCTAGAAGTGCGTTGATAATATTAGAGATGTACTGAAATTTCGGCCACCGAATATTTATCGTCCGAAAATATGTTGTGCTATTTTATGGACATTCTAATTGTTGTGGGTTCAGTCATTGTTGGGGTACTCTTTTTAAATCGGGAAGCATTAACAACTGTGTTTTAAAGAAGAAAAAAAGACTGGTTTGGGACAAGTCAAGGGTAGGTGATGGCAACAATGTCATTTTTGGGCGGATAACCATTTTTAATGTGTTATATGGACAAGGACTGCAAGATATTGGAAAAATCTGACATATTTTGCTTTGCTGCGATATCTATTGAGATATGAATTTAATTTCACCAGATTAATTGATTAGATCTATTTGGAAAGATTTTATTCATTTAGATCAAATGATCAAGTCTTTGTAAATGCAGTACTTAAATTACAATCGTATATAAATCGAAGTGCAAAAATAAAAGATAAATAAAAAGTGCTTTATGGTTTTCTGGGGAGTCAAACAATATTACAGAAATTGAACAATCAAATGTAAAACAACATGTTCATTAATGTATAAATGTATGTATTCTGCGATGTGACTATTACGGATGCACACATTGCAGTTAAACGATATATTGTTCAGCGCTAATGTGGACTTATGGCACTAAATATTAAAATATAAAAACTGGCATTTGAGTCGTAAAATCTGCATGAGCTTTTTATCAGTTATTTACATGAAAAGTTATTGTCATATTGTGTATAAACAGAAAATCAAGCATCTTCATAAGAAAAAAAAGGTTAAAATAAAATCTAATTTAACGAAATTGTGAATTAATTAATGTTCTACTGTTGAGTAGCCTAGATTTATTAAAGAGCCCATATGGTGGGTTGAGAACGGTTAAATTTCACTTTTTGAAGTCCCAAACAACAGGATGATATGTATGCAAGGTTAAAAAACACTTTCGATGTCTTATAATATCTATTTATTTTTACCTCATTTTCCCACCGACTCCCATATGAATCGTCTGAGCGAGTCTTTTTCCCCAAGCACCTCCTTTCCGTGACGCTACCACGTCACGTCACCACGTCATGCCCACCACGTTACGTCCCAATGCCAGAACATATTGAAAACAAATTACTGCTTTTGTACAACAGCGCATTGCTAAATTCTTCATCATAACAACAAACATTCAGTAATAATGAACACTTCATGGACTATTGTAAGCCAACAAATAGTTTCATTCGGCAGTGAGCTAAATGGCTACCGCTACATGCTGCACGGAGAAAACACAATACAGACAACTACATCCATATTTACCTTGTTACGGTCAACAAGACTGGAAGAACACGCAGGTCCAAATAAACTGGGTATTGATCCATCCTTTAACAACAACCGTGCAACAAATCCCCCGTCGTAAGCTGGTAGATTTGTGTAGCTCTCTTCAGAGAGATCACGCGAACACAGCACCGTGTTGAGGATGTAATTCTCACGTATTTTACGAAAAAAACCTCAACCACTCCAGGTAGGGAAAAGAGATTTCCAGGTAGGGAAAATAACACAGCTTTTCCCTCGCACTTCAGAGCACAGCGTCTGCGGGTCATGATTTAACCGGAATGCAGATTAGTTCAGTAAAATTAGCAGCAGTCGTGTTTTCCGGATCAATAACTCATGACCGAAACATTGTTCCTACACAAACAGCACCTCTTTTCAACCGTCGCAATGTATACAATCGCCTACAACCTTATTTTCCTAAAAATGAGCTTTGCCTACGCGCTGGATGCATAATATTAAACTCTGTGTGCCGGCGGCAGAGAGACCGGTCCTTAGGGACCGTCTACAAAGAGCAAAACGCGAAAACTAAAAGCTGTCAATAACTTCTCTCTAAATCTTTATACTGCCATCAAACAGTATAAAGATTTACTTAGATATTACTCAGATCACACGTCACTGCTGTCCCGCTGGTTATGCGGTTATTCTAGCCGGTTATGCTACAACACTTACTGCAACACAGTGCTTGTTATCTTCCACTTTTCCTTCCTGTCTGTGGGCGGGGCCGGGCAGTTCAAAATTCCCGGGTCTGCGTGCGCAACTATTCTGTTTCGCGTTGACGTCAAGCCGAAACGGCTAAAGACTCGTTCTAATAACGATTCATTTAAACAACAATGAGTCGACTCTTTTATATATGAATCAATCGTTTTAAACACTTTGCACTTTCAGATTTAAGCCTTAGCTGGACATTTCACTTTACTTAGAGCTGTGGTACACACTGCATGGAAGGTCATTTTCAAAAATCCATAATATGGGCTCTTTAAAGTAGTAAGATGAATAATACATTTTTTAAAACTTTGTTTATGTTAAAAAGGAACAAAATTAAGTTGAAGAAAAAATAAAAGATTCTTTTAGAAATATTTTAACATTTCCTTAAAACAAGTTAGAGTATAAATAGAAGTAAATACAAAAAAAACTGTATAAATGTAATTGTAACATTTAGATTAGTTTGAACATTAACATTTAAGCTTACTATTAAATGATTAACCTTAACTTAAATGAGGGGATAACCTTAGACTTGTGCTTTATGTAACTTAAGAGGAAACTGAAAATGGTCGTCTAACAAAGTTCAAAACATACATTGTTACTTCTGTGTTTAAATCATGCTAGAATGCTCATATTTTTGAGTTAAGTGCACATGAACGCCACCACCAGTTTGTAATTATCAGCGGGGAAACTTGGGGGAAATACATTATTAATCATAAGCTTTTGTATGCGTCCTGTGCATCATTGATGAGGAGTAACCCAAAAGCTTGCCAGAAAAATATTCTTCTTTTTTTTGCTGATTTATGAGAAGACAGATGTGTTTGTCCAGACTGCATTTCCAATCATTTCTGTTGTGGCAAGCATGAGAATGATAAACGGCTAGATGAAGCATTGATTGTTGTGCATCTTTTGTGCTTCGTTATTTTGCATTAGCTCTAAAATACTTTCCAGAAGGAAAAGAGAGACAGAAATAGGAAAATGGGAAATCCATTAGAGAAATCCTTTAAATAAAGACATCATATTTAGGGATGTAATGATTCACCTGACTCATGATTTGATACGGTTCATGGCATAAGAAAAAATTTACTTTAAAAACTAAAACTTTAAAATTTACTAATCATATAGTAATTATAGGCGTCATGGTGGCGCAGTTAGTAGCACAATCGCCTCACAGCAATAAGGTCGCTGGTTTAAGTCTCGGCTGGGTCAGTTGGCATTTCTGTGTGGAGTTTGCATGTTCTCCCCATGTTCACGTGGGTTTCCTCTGGGTGCTCCGGTTTTCCCCACAGTCCAAAGGCATGTGGTAAGCTAAATTGTCCGTAGTGTATGTGTGTGAATGAATGTGTATGGATGTTTCCCAGTGATGGGTTGCAGCTGGAAGGGCATCCGCTGCGTAAAACGCATGCTGGATAAGTTGGTGGTTTATTCCGCTGTGGCGACTCCAGATTAATAAAGGGACTAAGCCGAAAAGAAAATTAATGAATGAATGAATAGTAATTATGTAGTAGGATAGAGACAAGAGTTAAACATGATTATTAAGGTGAATGATCAATATTATATTTATTATAATATTAATAAATATAAGTATCAGTGTGATGCAAAATAATAAATTATATGAAATCCAACCTGAAATCTCACACAGAATTTTAAGACATTTTAAGACTAGATTTGATCATGTGGTTTTTACCAGATGTCGTGTTGGACATACAAGACTGACCCATGGTTTTTTGCTCCATGGTGAAAACCCTACTCTGTGTTTGTACTGCACAATTCCTCTATCTATAAAACACATTTTACTGGACTGTCCTGCTCTTAATGACTCCAGAAGACTTTTTTTATGAAATGAAAACTCTTAAGGACATTTTTAACAAAGTCACACCAGAAAAGATTTTAGAATTTTTTTTTTTTTATCATGTATTAGCACATTTCCCAGAGATGGGTTGCGGCCGGAAGGGCATCCCCTGCGTAAAAATATGCTGGATAAGTTGGCGGATCATTCCGCTGTGGCGACCCCGGATTAATAAAAATTAATAAAAGAAAATGAATGAATGAATGAATGAATGAATGTATTAGCACAAAAAATCTTATTTAATTTATGTATTCATTTGGTTGTTGATTTTTAATTGTATATCTATTATTGAAATGTTCCTGCCATGAAGACAGCCTTGGTTGCTGACATGGCATTAAATTAAATTAAATTAAATTGATCAATGTGATGCACTTAAGAGGAGAATCTTGAACATTTTTTAATATTCAATAATAAGTAAATTACTCCCCGTGGTTGCGTGGGTTTCCTCCGGGTGCTCCGGTTTCCCCCACAGTCCAAAGACATGTGGTACAGGTGAATTGGGTAGGCTAAATTGTCCCACATTGTATGAATGTGAATGTGTGTGTGTGTGTGTATGGATGTTTCCCAGAGATGGGTTGCAGCTGGAAGGGCATCCGCTGCGTTAAAAATATGCTGGATGAGTTGGCGGTTGATTCCGCTGTGGCGACCCCAGATTAATAAAGGGACTAAGCTGACAAGAAAATGAATGAATGAATAAGTAAATTATTAAAATATGCATAAACTAATTCGAAAGGAGAGGGTAAAAATAATCTAACCCCTGCTTCTCTAACAGAACAACTTTCTCTATCAGCCTTTTGCTCTGTTATTTCACATTAGCTCTAAAATTCTTTCCAAAAATGAGAAAGTGGAAATCCATAAGTGAAATAACTTAAATAAGCACACCATATTGTAAACAGGATTTTCTGACCCATAAATATGGTCTTTCCATGAGGACTTAAACGCAGCGTGCCATCGTCAGCGTTCAAACCTCTCGCCTCTGCTTGCAGGTGGGCTCCGCGCCATTATTGTTGCTTTTTCTTAGAGCCGGCGTCGATCAGGGAATTCACAGTAATTCTGATCCACGGAGCTCCTGAATCGTATTATAGTTTCATCTCTCTAGGAGTGAAGTATGGCAATTGCAGCAACAGTTTTAGCTCTTTGAAATGGAAATCATCCAGAGGCTCCAGTTCCACCATTCATATAATGAGAAACTGCATTGCTTTGTCCAAACAGCCAACCTTTGATTAGAACATATGAAAGGTTAATTCAACCTTTCTTCGGGGCCAAATTAAGTCATTCCCAGGATAGAATATCACCTCCTAAGGGCCATACAGGCATGTTAAAATGATGGAGCTCCATGACTCAGAATTACAGCAATAACAGCTGTTCCCCAGCGGGAGGGGAACTTCAATGCTATGTGGAAACTTCCACTATGGGGATTTCGTCAGAAGCCAATCGTCTGAAAGAGTATATAACGGGCCAATGAAATGCCAATGAGTTGGCGGCATCAGCAAGCCCAGCTGATACCCATTTGTAATCAAATCGATTTAAAAAGGGATCAGATGGCTTGGCTGATTACCTTCTTCGCTTCAGAGTCTAAACAACTGCTGAGAGAGTCGGGTTCCTCTGAGAGATCTTCCTGAGAGAGAGAGAAAGAGAGAACGAGAAAGCTGCCAGCGCTGCGAGCAGGCTGTTTCTCCCGGTCAACAGAGCGTGTGATACGCATCGGCGGACGGTGAGCTGGGTCTATCCTCCCTCGCCTGGGCGTTCTCTGGGTCCGGTCCTTCACAAGAGCGGTGAGTATAAGGGCGTTTTCCCTAAAAGAGCAACACGGTCGTGCAGCGCGTCTTTTTCAAGATGTCGCTCCGACCGTGCGTTTCTGGATGTGGTGGTTCCCTGTCCTCGGATGATGGGCACGAGCACTGTGTTGCATGCCTGGGGGTCCAGCATGTTAATGCGGTGCTCGCGGGCAGTGCATGTCGTCATTGCGATGCCATGTCTGTTGCGCAGCTAAGATCGCGGATCGCTCTTGCAAAAGGGCGATCCACCCCTGTTGTCTCCCGCTCCGCGGTGGGCACTCGGGCAGATCTGAGGGTTACAGTGGGGGCTAACCCGCCGCCTTCGGGCTCGCGGACCTCCCACTCCTCAGCGCGCTCCATCCAGGAGTCGAGTGAGAGTTGCGCTCCATCCTCCCGGATGGTCGCCCTCTCACTCGATGACGCCGAGGACCAGATGTCCATCAATGCATCGGAGGGTGGGCTGTCATTTTCCGACGAGGATTCGAACCCGCTCCCGCCCTCCGGGGTGAAGAGCGAGGCGTCGGATTTAGAAGCGGATATGATGGCTGTGCTTTCCCGGGCTGCTTCGGCCGTGGGGCTGGAGTTGGTTTATCCCCCAGCTCCGCGGCCGGACCGTCTAGATGGGTGTTACGTGGAGGCTAAGAAGAAGGCGCTGCCTTCTAAGCCTCCCGTCCCCTTCTTCCCGGAAGTGCACCGTGAGCTCACGCAGTCTTGGAGGGCACCTTTTTCTGCCCGATCTGCGTGTGCTTCCGCCCTCACCACCCTGGATGGTGGGGCAGCCAGGGGGTACGAGACGATTCCCCAGGTTGAGCGTGCCATTGCGGTCAATTTATGTCCGCGTGGCACCTCCTCCTGGCGTGGTCATCCTCGTCTCCCGTCCAAAGCGTGCAGGTTATCTGCGTCCCTCGGGGCCAGAGCCTATGCTGCTGCGGGCCAGGCTGCCTCCGCCTTGCATGCTATGGCCACGTACCAGCGCTACCAAGCGCAAGCGTTGTCGCAGCTGCACGAGGGTGGTTCCGACCCAGGCTTAATGCATGAGCTACGCACCGCGACCGACTATGCTCTGAAAACCACCAAGTCGGCGGCGCGTGCCTTGGGAAGGACGATGTCCACACTAGTGGTCCAGGAACGCCACCTCTGGCTAAACCTGGCGGATATGCGTGATGTCGACAAAGCTCGCTTTCTTGACGCACCCATATCCCAGGCTGGCCTGTTCGGCGACACCGTCGGTGAATTCACCCAGGAGTTCACGGCGGTGAAGGAGCAGTCGAATGCGATGGGAGAGGTCATCTATCGGCGGGCACGTAAGACCGCTCCCCCCGCTGAGCCATCCACATCGGCTGCTCCTCGCCGAGGGCGCCCGCCTGCGGCCTCAAGACCAGCTCCGCTGCCGCCGCCCGCTCCACCGGCGAAGCGACAGCGTCGAGCCTCCCGCAGGCGTCCAGCGCCCCCGCCCCAGGGCGCCGCTAAGTCCGGTAAACGGACCGCGAAGCGACCCTGAGACGGGCCATCCGGAGAGGAGGGAACATGCTCTTTACCCGGTGGAGGGCCGGGATCAACATCAAAAAACGGTGTTTTTCAACACCCGGCTGCTGACTCTGCGGTCAGCGGCCACCAAATTCTCAATGAAAGAGCATTTTCTCCCTTCCCCGGATGTGACAGCCCGAACACTGCCAGTCTGGGACGCTATGCCTTCCAGCTCGCAGGATCGGTGCTCCTCGCCAGTGGCTCCGAGTGTGCTGCAGGAGGGCCTCCCTCCTCACACGCTCCGAGCCCCCTTCCAGGACCCTGGGAGGAAGGTGAGAGTGAATCTCTCACCTCCTGCTCATCTGTGGGACCCCAGTGCTTCCCAGGTGAGCCCTCCCACTCCTTGCTGCCCCACCGCTGGTGCGTCAACGATTGTGCCTTTGGTGCCACTTGCGCGGGCTCTGCCGGCCTGGTTAGCACTGGCCGGCCCGTCGCAATGGCTCATTCGCACAATCAGACTCGGCTATGCGATTCAATTCGCCAAACGGCCCCCCAAGTTCACGGGCGTGTATTTCACCAGGGTCAGTCCTGCGTGCGCCCCTGTCTTGCGCGAGGAGATTGCTGCCCTCCTGGCGAAGGGTGCAATCGAGCCGGTCCCTCCAGCCGGGATGAGGTGCGGGTTTTACAGCCCGTATTTCATCGTGCCCAAAAAGAGCGGTGGGTCACGACCAATCCTAGACCTGCGCGTCCTGAACCGCTGTCTGCACAAGCTGCCGTTCAGGATGATCACGCAGAAACGCATCCTCCGGTGCGTCCGTCCTCAGGATTGGTTTGCAGCAATCGACCTGAAGGACGCGTACTTTCATGTCTCCATTCTTCCACGTCATCGCCAGTTTCTGCGATTCGCGTTCGAAGGTCGAGCATGGCAGTACAAAGTCCTCCCCTTCGGGCTCTCTCTGTCTCCGCGGGTTTTCACCAAGCTCGCGGAGGGTGCGCTGGCGCCCCTTCGGCTCCAGGGCATTCGCGTACTCAATTATCTCGACGATTGGCTGATTTTAGCCTCCTCGCGGGATCAGTTGATTGCGCACAGAGACAGGGTGCTCCGGCACCTCGACCTACTGGGGCTTCAGGTCAACCGAGAGAAGAGCAAGCTCGCCCCCGTGCAGAGCATCTCTTTTCTCGGGTTGGAGCTGGACTCGATCAACATGATGGCGCGCCTCTCTCGGGGGCGCGCCGAGCTGATGCTGAACTGTCTGCGAGAGCTCGACAGCAGAACAGTGGTCTCTCTGAAAACTTTTCAGAGGCTCCTGGGGCATATGGCATCCGCAGCCGCGGTCACGCCGCTCGGATTGCTCCATATGAGGCCGCTCCAGCATTGGCTTCACGATCGGGTCCCCAGACGCGCATGGCTCACGGGCGCACACCGAGTGGTCATTACCCCGCTGTGTCGCCGTGCCCTCACCCCCTGGAGGGACCCTGTGTTTCTACAGGCCGGAGTGCCTTTAGAACAAGTGTCCAGGCATGTCGTCGTATCGACGGATGCTTCCAGTACGGGTTGGGGGGCCATGTGCTGCGGGCATGCGGCTGCGGGTCCTTGGAGAGGAACCCGGTTGCATTGGCATATCAATTGCCTGGAGCTGTTGGCAGTGTTTCTCGCTCTGCGCCGTTTTTTACCGGTGCTAGGGGGGAAACACGTGCTGGTCAGGACGGACAGTACGGCGACGGTAGCGTATATCAACCGTATGGGGGGTATACGCTCCCGCCGCATGTCTCAGCTCGCTCGCCGTCTGCTCCTCTGGAGTCGCGGTCGACTCAAGTCGGTACGTGCCATTCACATTCCGGGCGAGCTCAACCGTGCAGCCGATGTGCTCTCACGGCAGCTCCCTCTCCGGGGAGAATGGAGACTCCACCCCGAGTCAGTTCAGCTGATTTGGGCGCGTTTCGGGGAGGCTCAGGTCGACCTGTTCGCTTCTGCCGAGAACGCCCATTGCCAGTGGTTCTTTTCCCTGACCGAGGGCTCCCTCGGCACGGATGCACTGGCCTACAGCTGGCCTCGGGGCATGCGCAAGTATGCGTTTCCCCCAGTGAGCCTACTCGCACAGTTACTGTGCAAGGTCAGGGAGGACGAGGAGCAGGTCTTGTTAGTTGCGCCCCTTTGGCCCAACCGGACCTGGGTATCAGAGCTCTCTCTCCTCGCGACGGCCCCCCCCTGGCGGATCCCTTTGAGGAAGGACCTTCTTTCTCAGGGGCTGGGCACCACCTGGCACCCTCGCCCAGATCTCTGGAACCTCCACGTATGGTCCATAGACGGAGCGAGGAAGACTTAGGTGACCTACCGGCTGCGGTGGTTAACACCATCACTCAGGCTAGAGCACCCTCTACGAGGCATGCCTACGCCCTGAAGTGGAGTCTATTCACTGATTGGTGCGCTTCTCTTAGAGAAGATCCCCGGACTTGCCAGATCCGTGTTGTGCTTGCTTTCCTTCAGGATAGGTTGGAGCGGAGGCTGTCACCCTCCACACTGAAGGTTTACGTCGCTGCCATTTCCGCTCACCATGAGTTGGTGGATGGTGGCACCGTGGGTAAGCATAACCTCATCATCCGGTTCCTCAGAGGTGCGAGGCGATTACATCCACCCCGCCCCCCTCTCATGCCCTCTTGGGATCTCACGGTAGTGCTTACGAGCCTACGTGGAGATCCGTTCGAACCACTCGACACAGTATCCTTGAGATTCCTGTCCTGGAAGACAGCTCTGCTGGTCGCGTTGGCATCGATCAAGAGGGTCGGGGACCTGGAGGCATTTTCGGTCAGTGACTCGTGCCTTGAATTCGGGCCGGCATACTCTCACGTTGTCCTGAGACCCCGGCCCGGCTACGTGCCCAAGGTTCCTACCACACCGTTTAAAGACCAGGTAGTGAGCCTGCAAGCGCTGCCTACGGAGGAGGCAGACCCAGCCCTTTCATTGCTGTGTCCTGTTCGCGCTTTGCGTATTTATGTGGACCGCACTCAGAGCTTAAGATCCTCTGAGCAGCTCTTTGTCTGTTATGGTGGTCGGCAGAAGGGAAGTGCTGTATCCAAACAGAGGTTGGCTCACTGGATAGTGAATGCCATCTCCCTCGCTTATCAAAGCCAGGGTGAGCCGTGTCCCCCGGGAGTTAGAGCGCACTCCACTAGGAGCGTCGCTTCCTCTTGGGCGTTGGCACGCGGCGCCTCTCTAACAGATATCTGTAGAGCTGCGGGCTGGGCGACACCCAGTACATTTGCGAGATTTTACAATCTCCGAGTGGAGCCAATTTCCTCACGTGTGCTGGGTAACCCCGGTGAATGAGGAAATTAGGTTGGTGTTGTAACACGCTTGCTGCGCCTCTCTCTCTAACACAGAGATACGTGCGCTTTTCTTACTCTGTCTAGTTGAGCTTCCCCACTAGGTGAACCCTACAGAGCTCCTCCAAGGCCCCCAGCACCTGACTCGTCGGAGGAGTCAGGTGTTCGGCCCGTTACGTTGTTGGCATGCCCGCTGGTCAGCCCGCGTTCTGGGTATAGGTGCCTGCTATGAGTGATCCCCGCTGGTGATCCCATATGCCCACTCAGCCACGGTATAGTTCCCTCCTTCGGGTGGGCTCGTGTCTTCCCTCCCTGCTAACCATCTTCGTATGCGCTCTCCCCCTTCCAGGGTTAGACCATATGTTTATTGCCACCAGGGCTCCCCAATTGTTGGGCAGCAGTTGGCCTCCGCAGCGTCCTCCCTATCGGGACTGTACGCTTTCCCAACGTACTGTCGTATTCTAAAAATTCCTAGAGAACTCTAGGTTCATTTTTTACGACTCCCCAAAAAATATAAATAAACCTTTGATCTTCACAGGTAAGTAAAGGTAAGTTAGGGCCAGGGGACACGTTGGAAGGCTGCGTCTCTGGTGATGACAGTGCGCTCACGCCTAGAGCCTGGCTAACTTCTCTCCAGTGACGTGGTAAGGTTCAATCACTGTGGCGTTTTCCATAGATTTCCCCATAGTGGAAGTTTCCACATAGCATTGAAGTTCCCCTCCCGCTGGGGAACGGAACGGTTACTAAAGTAACCCTCGTTCCCCGAGGGGGGGAACGGAAATGCTATGTTCCTTCGCCACAGTGGTTGCCCCTTTTTGCTGACAGCTGTTTAGCCTCTTCAGCGAAAGAAAAAAGGTAATCAGCCAAGCCATCTGATCCCTTTTTAAATCGATTTGATTACAAATGGGTATCAGCTGGGCTTGCTGATGCCGCCAACTCATTGGCATTTCATTGGCCCGTTATATACTCTTTCAGACGATTGGCTTCTGACGAAATCCCCATAGTGGAAGTTTCCACATAGCATTTCCGTTCCCCCCCTCGGGGAACGAGGGTTACTTTAGTAACCGTTCCGTTTTGCAGTTTTAAACGGATCGCACGCCATCGCAGGGCATAGTGTCATTTTGACTTTAATGAGCTTATTGAAGCTTTTCTTTAGGGTTTTATGAGATATTCCAAAGCAAGCCAATTTATTTTGATAAACGATCCAGTTGGAGATCTAAACCGTGCATCAGCACTTACTTCAAAAGGTGTTAACCATCGAACGTCCAGCCACCATGCTATATTTCACGATAATGAACAATGTATAGGCACCGTTCCAGCGTATTCACTTAATGAAGGATGCATCGGGGTATTGTGCCTATATAAACATCCCTGCGTGTTAATAAACCACTGCGGAATAGCGAGACACTGTTGTACAGAATGTCTCCGCAACCTCTAATTATCTTTGCATGCGTAGTATGTGATGGAAGGACCTTGTGCTATTGTGGAGAAAATCTGCACATGTCACCAATGCACTAATTAGCTTAATTTAACCACTGGCAGCCTTCCGCAATCAACAGTATTGGTGTAACTAGGTGCATTGAGAGTTCGTCAACACGGTGAACAAAAAAGCTGACAATTAGGACTTCAAGAATTCGCAGTGCACGTCTACTTTTTATTTTTTTTTAGTAGCACATCTCTCCTCTCTTCCATTTCAACCGCTTCACTTTTATATTTCTACATCTATTCATCCTCTGTGCTCATAGCTTCCGGTGGCTTCTGTCCTTTTAAAAATGCAACCTCGTCTTGTTGGCAGGTGCATGTCAGCCAGATGTACTGTCAAGTACAGTAGCTCGTCAAAAGGTCTGATTGAAAATCCAGTGCGTTCACTGCTGATGAATTCGTCCTTGTGCGGACATTCACCCAAACTGCAGTCAGATGCTGCACGTCTTGGGAATTGTTTGTCTGTCTATGAAATATTCCTGATAGCACAGGCTGGAAAGGCCATGTGATTTATCTGTAATGAAAGTTGCCAAACGTTCCTAATTAATGCTTTCTTGTTGACTGGTCACACTTAGTGGGCTGCTGTGAATTTGGAAAACCAGTTCATTTGCAGCGAGGTTGATGATTTACCTGCTTGTTGTCAGTGTATTATTTAGATAATAATAATAATAATAATAATAATAATAATAATAATAATAATAATAATAGGGGCGACACGGTGGCGCAGAAGGTAGTGCTGTCGCCTCCGGGTGCTCCGGTTTCCCCCACAATCCAAACATTTGCGGTACAGGTAAATTGGGTAAGCTAAATTGTCCGTAGTGTATGAGTATGAATGAGTGTGTATGGATGTTTCCCAGAGATGGCTTGCGGCTGGAAGGGCATTCGCTGCATAAAACAAATGCTGGATAAGTTGCTGGTTCATTCCGCTGTGGCAACCCCGGATTAATAAAGGTACTAAGCCGAAAAGAAAGTGAATGAATGAATGAATAATAATAATGGGGCATCACGATGGCACAGTAAGTAGCACAATCACCTCACAGCACGAAAGTTGCTGGTTTAAGTCTTGGATGGGTCAGTTGGCATTTCTGTGTGGAGTTTGCATGTTCTCCGTGTTGGTGTGGGTTTCCTCTGGATGCTCCGGTTTCCTCCACAAGTCCAAAAGATATGTGGTATGGGTAAATTGGGTAAACTAAATTGTCTGTAGTGTATGTGTGTTTGGATGAGTGTGTATGGAACTTTCCTAGTGATGGGTTGCAGCTGAAAGCACTTCTGCTGCATAAAACACATGCTGGATGAAGCTGCGGTCACGCTAGAGTTTGAGCATGCGAAATTCTGTCGTACGGCGCTGCGAAGAGGAGGATTAAACAAGACATTTTTAGACATTAAAAAAGCGACCGATTGCTCCATATTTAAATTTCTTTCCAGAGAAGTCATGTTTTGATCTTCGATTGGTCTCACGCCATCACATGATGTGATTTTCACAGGTCAGAGTTCACCAAGCTTCTACTTTCCAATGTAGCGAACTGCGAAACTTGTCGCGGGAGCTTGTGTTCCCGGTCTGCCACATTGGCATGCATATGAATGGAAGTCTATGCAGAGAAAGTGCTGTGTGACCGGGGCTTTAGTTGGCAGTTCATTCTGCTGTGGCGACCCTAGATTAATAAAGGGACTAAGCCAAAAAGAAAATTAATTGAATCAATAATAAAAATAATAATAATAATAATAATAATAGATAGATAGATAGATAGATAGATAGATAGATAGATAGATAGATAGATAGAAATTTATATGATTACTATTATTTTGGTATTATTAATATGCAATTTTTATAACTAAATACAAACACTAATATGCCATATTAAATAATAATAATAATAATGGGACGTCACGGTGGTGCAGTGGGTGGCACGATCGCCTCACAGCAAGAAGGTTGCTGGTTCTTCTTCTTCTTCTTCTTCTTCTTCTTCTTCTTCTTCTTCTTCTT
>CAIGQQ010033975.1:5733553-5748308 GCA_903798035.1 Danio albolineatus | reverse complement strand
CTTCTTCTTCTTCTTCTTCTTCTTCTTCTTCTTCTTCTTCTTCTTCTGAACACAAATTCAATGCATTATAACATATAATATAATTATTATTAATCATAGAGTGTGCAGTATAATAATAAAAGTAGTAGTAGTAATAATAATAATTTATTATTATTATATTGTAAATTATTACGGCCTTTTTACATCAAAACACAAATTCAGCTCATAATAATAGTAAGAGAATCTAAAATAATATTTATTAATCATAATAAGGAAGTAATTAAATATTATGTATGTTTTTGTTGTTGCCTTTGTGTCATGTTTCTTTAAATATATTAATTAATATTCTACATAATATATGCAATATTCTATAATTCACATTTTATTAAGTATTTGCTTTTTGGTTTGTCTTGCAATATGATTAATATAGCTTCTGTATTGTTAGTATCATATACCCATAGTATCCTTGTGTATAAAGTTATTTCCTGTTGCTTTCTGCTAATGATAGAGATAAACACTCAACATACTATTAGATTACATAAACCATATAGACAATATTCAAAGATCTGTTTTTCAAGTAAATCAGTACATAATATAAAACATACTATATTACACAATATATGATATAATACCCTATAATAAATTGTTAAAATCATCTCAGTTTTGTGCTGCTCCCTTTTAAGGGTATTAAAGTGTGCTGCATGTGACCAGCTCTCTGACTGCACACTAACCTCTAGCTCATAAAACAGCATCACAGGCAGTGTTTATGCCACAGAGGATTATACTGTTTCACCTCCAAATGGCACATGTGGTGGCCTTTCTGTCCTGTTGTTAATTACCAGCATTAGCAGGGATAAAACTGATGGATTGTGGCCATATACAGGAGAGGAATCAGGGGAAATGTTGCATATGTGTGCCATACGTGCTGACGGCGTCACTGGATTTCACATTTGGCAGTGTTTAGATGGCAGATTTGTAGGAGGAGCTTATGCTTCATGGAGTGATTTATAGTGGGTGTGGTTTCAGAAATGCAGGGGTTGTTTATTCATGTGAAATATGTATTAAGGGGGTGTGGCTGTGTAACAAATGGCAGATATGCTGTAAAACAAGATCGATGAATGAGAGAGATGTTGAGTGTATTAGGAGTGTTCCCATACAAACCTATACAACCTTTTCTCACATTTTTAGGTTTCAAACCTGGAAATGGATTTTAAAGGAGACAAATTATATAAAGGTAAAAATTTATGACCATGGAGAATGATATTGCACCAGCGGGAAGGGGAAAATCACCACCCAGAGAAGGAAAATTGAAGTTTCCAAAAAAAAAAAAAACACACAAGAGTGTAAATAATGGCGAAAAAAATAATTTGTTTTTGTTTTTTTTTACATTTTATATAATTATTTTTAAAGACAAAAATAAAAATTCTGTTATCTTTTATTCCTTAATTTTCCTTCAGCTTCGTCTCTATTTCAGAGGTTCCCACAGCTGAATGAACCGCCAACTATTCCAGCATACGTTTTACGCAGTGGATGCCCTTCCAGCTGCAACCTAGTACAGGAATACACAGGAACACACCCATACACACAAATTCACACACATACTCATAAATGGGCAATTCTTTGGACTATGGGGGGAACCAGTGCACTTGGAGAAAACCCACGCTAACATGGGGAGAATATGCAAACTACACATAGAAATGCCAAATGGCCCAGTCGGTACTTAAACCAGCGACCTTCTTGCTGTAAGGCGACCATGCTAACTACTGAGCCTCCATGCTGCCATTAATATATTTTTCTTAAATTTTCATGTCGTTCTATACCTGTATAAATTGCGCGACGAAGGAAGAATGACCAGTTTTTTTGCCCATATATTGATTTATGATTGGTTCGTTCTTTTAGAAATTGCAGCTTAGACTTTAGTTATCATCTTTTGTGCTTTAATATTTTGATTTAGTATTCATTTACTATTTAAAGTATTTCCGCAGTAATTTAGAGTCTATGCTTCAACTATATAATTACACTAGGTAGGGTTGGGCGATGATGACCAATTTGGCATCGTACGAGGTCTAATGTGATCACGATGGACGATGGCAGCATCGTCATACAGTAGGTGGCGGTGAATAAATTATTTATTAATAACTAATTAATTAATTCATAACAAATTCATTATTTGTAGTCTACCATTTCAACTACCTGACCCGCATGGTCTTTGTTTTACCCATGACCAAATCAGAAATAAAGAAAGATAAATTACACACAAATTACCACCTGTCAATCACTTTTTCCTGTGGGACTCTGGCATGAATAGGCAGAGGGATCTGTGTCCTTATAATGACGTCGACTAACTTGGTTGGTAAAGGTGCACAAACAATAAGAACCAACAGTATCTGAGGTTTTCGCAAAAATTACTAAGTACAAGCGTGAAATTAGTACAAGATTGAAGCAGTGCACTGACGCTGTGACATGTTACCTGATAGATGTACATGAACCTATGCTTTTTCAGAAGATGAAAAAGCATCTTCTGAAAAAGGGAAGGAATATTATTGCCTTTAAATTTTCAAGCTCAATCAAATCAAATTAAACTTATGAGTCTTTTGAATTTACATGATATTAAACTGATATAAAACAGCTTGCGTAACTTATTAAATATTATTTAATAATACATTTAACAATATTATAAAATAAAGTTAGATTGTGGTTAATTTAATACGTTGCAATTAACATAAAACATGTTTTTATGTGATTATCTATTTTTTTTATATATTGCATGTGTGCCCATGTAACCCAATAAATCTAATAATAATAATAATAAAAATAATACTTTTCTGAGGGCGCCACGGTGGCCTAGTGGGTAGCACGTCCGCCTCACAGCAAGAAGGTCGCTGGTTCGAGCCTCGGCTGGGTCAGTTGGCATTTCTGTGTGGAGTTTGCATGTTCTCCCCGTGGTTGCGTGGGTTTCCTCCGGGTGCTCCGGTTTCCCCCACAGTCCAAAGACATGTGCTATAGGTGAATTGGGTGAGCTAAATTGTCCATGGTGTGTGTTTGAGAGTGAGTGTGTATGGATGTTTCCCAGAGATGGGTTGCAGCTGGAAGGGCATCCGCTGCGTAAAACAAATGCTGGATAAGTTGGCGGTTCGTTCTGCTGTGGCAACCCCGGATTAATAAAGGGACTAAGCCGAAAAGAAATTGAATGAATGAATAATGCTTTTCTGTAAAGGCACAAGATTTGTTTGCCTCTCAGCGGATATGTGTAAATTATCATCATGGATATTATCACAATTACTACCAGAAAATACTGTGATTTTGTTCATAATGCCCATCAATAGTTTGCGTGAAAGAAATACCATATCTTTACTGAATGTCTTAAATTAGAACATTTTCTAAGCTCTAATGTGTGTGTATAACATTGATTGTTTATGGGAAAACAGCCAAAATGCATGGCTCATTTCTATAGGAGATGCCATGCCTGTCCTTTAGGGATTAGAGCCAAAGAAATAAACTACACACAGTCCACTCTTCCCGTATTGATTAGTCAATCATGCCTCACTTCCCTCATTAGAGCTTCCTTTTACCTCTCAGTCACTCCATTTGCTTTCTCGAGGGTGTGCGTCACATTTCTTAGATGCATTTTCCTCGCAAGCTTTTTTTGCATGATTTATTTCGTGCGTGGTAATACTAATGTGGCATGTGTTAGAGAATGTTAGGAGTGCACTTTCTGGTTAGAGCACCAGCGTTAATTATTGAAAATAATAAAACTAAAAAGATGTAATAAGGCTTGTATTAAAAAAAAAATACATCTAAAAAAATGGTTTACACGTTATACAGAAACAAACTGTTATACAGTACATAAACTGTAGAAAATGCTTAGGTAAAAATCTATAACACGCTGAACAGTATAGATTTCTTAATGTACAGTATACAGTGAATAACCGTAAATACACTTTCCCATTCCCTGCACAACACTTCCCTTTTTATACTTTTTTCGTTGACATTACAATGGTTCTTTTTTGTTTTCTTCTCGAGTTGCACATTAGAGCTTACATGTAATTTTTATCTTAATTTTATGCATGTTACAATGATTGTGTATAGTAGTTCTTTGAATGACACCAAGTGCCTTCTATACATAAGTATGTTTCGCTACTTGTGGAAAAATATGTTAGTGATGACTAGGGCCACAAGGAATCTGCGCGCGCAGATTTCCGCAGATTTTTAGCCCATCATTGATTCTGTTTATTTACTTGTGTAAATGTGTGTAAATGTATATTTAATCAGTTTTCAAATTAATTTCAGTAATACTATGGACTAATATGTAAATATTCATGTGATTTATTTACAATACAGTTTGTAAAGTACTATTTTCGGTGTTTTAGTTGATATTTTTTATGAGAGGCTTGCTTTGTTTACCAAATAAAGTGGATCTAATTAGATTTGCATTGTAAATAAATGTTAAAAAGGCATTACATTTTATTTCATATATTAAGGTTTTAGTTAAGACACTCCCAAAATCATTCCGCATAAATCCGCTGATTTTTAACAAAATACCCCGCAGAAATAGCAAAAAATGTCAGCAGATTCCGTCTGGCCCTAGTGATGACCACTGGTTCATCATATGATTTTTCTAATCCACATCTGCTATTTTGTTTTATTTTTTTTGTCTGTGTAACAAGGTTAAGTTGTGTAGATGTCAGTCCTTCAAAATACTGGTGTTTGATAAAAAAAAAAAAAAAATGTATAAAATATGGTAATTTACTGTAAAATTTAGACATTTGTTTGATATTCCTACCTTTTTTAATGGTTAAATTCTGACAACTACAGCGCTGGCTTTTAATAACAGCTGCCAGTGAGTTTTGCATTCATCACACACTGTAAAAAAAATCAGTAAAAGTGTATTTTTATTGAACGTACAGTCAATTTTTGTACAGTGTATATACTGTAACATGCAGTTTATTATTAAATGCATTATTTTAAAAATCACATAATTAATGAACCCATTAATGATTTTTTTTTTTATTTGGTATTTGCAAATAATAGTTTTAGGCCTGATGCAATCAGACATACAGCTAATTGCTAAATATATTATAGTACATATAAGTATTATTCCTTCAAACATTAATTCATTCATTTATGTTCCTTCTGCTTAGTCTCTATATCAGAGGTCGCCACAGCAGAATGAACCGCCAACTGTTCCAGCATATGTTTTACGCAGTGTATGCCCTTCCACCCGCAACCCAGTACTGGGAAACATGCATACACCCTCATTTATACTCATGCTCATAAATTATGGCCAATTTTTAGTTCAATTCACCTATAGCGCACGTCTTTGCACTGTGGGGAAAACCAGAGCAACTGGGGGAAACCCACGTGAACACGGGGAGAACATGCAAACTCCACACTGACATGCCAACTGACCCAGCCAGGATTCAGAACCAGCGACCTTCTTGCTGTGAGGCGACAGTGCTAACCACTGAGCCACCATGCCGCCCTCTTCCTTCAAACAGTGCCACAGAATTCATTAAATGTATTACTGGATTACCAAAACTGAATCTATTTTATTTTAATAAGAGTTTGAAGAATTTGAAATGATCTTGTAAACAAAAACAGTTTAATTCTTTTAATCTGTTTATAGACCAATGCAAAATACAGAGATTTCCCCCCAAAAAGGGAATCCGATTAAGATCAAAGCGTGGAATCAGAGGTTTCTTGTTGTGGTTAACAGAGAAACGGGCACAGTGCCAGCGCTGGTCCCGCTGGCGTAACATTTCCTTCACACTGAGCCCTGCTGCATCCACACTACAAGAGCTGAACAACAGTTGGCTCTCTGAACAGTTGGTCATGCTGGCATGGGCCGTCTGTGATGACGTGAGTGTATGTAAATAATAATGACATAATGGAAGTGAGGATGATACAGTCTCACTGTGCTTACAACGTGTTGTGAAGTTCACTGATGAGTCTGTGTCAGACCATACCTAATATGATAACTCGCAGATTCCCGTGAGTGTGACCAGTGTGTAGGGATGCACGGAATATAGATTTTGGTTGTACGATTATAGTCTGAGGAATAATCACTGTTTCACTATTGTCCGGATTCTTATGCATTCATTAATTTCAAAACACCACTAGTTTAGAAAATTGCATGAAAACTCCTTTTTAAATAAATAATAATACTTTAAAATATAATTCAACAATAATAAAAACAAACAATAGACCGTCTCTCTTTGGACTTATGTTCAAATGCAAAACTTTATTTATAAGTAATAATTTTACACTGAAAAATGAAGGGCAGAACAATAATTACATAAATAAGTAAATAAATAAATAACCATAAAAATTAATCAAAACAATTGTGTTTGTCTAATGTAAATCTAAGCTACAAATTAGCTAAGAATTTCCCTTTTAAAGAGAACAAATGTTGTCAGACTGCTTGTCTGAAAGTCACTTTTGATCAACTATATTACAAAATTGTTTGGTATTTTCCTTTTTTCTCTTAGGAGTAGAAATGTGTATATTCCATACAAAGTATGAAGCTGATTGGTCACGCTCTTGTCATGTGACTCACGGTGCGCGCTCTGCGGTCCTTCAACATGGGCGCCTGGAAAGCGTGCGCAAGCCTCCATTGGCAATATCAAACCTGTGATATGTGAACGGCCATACCTGTCAACATTGGGATGTGAAAAAAAGGTTAAAAAAATCCACTTATTAAATATGTCCTTCTGGAGCTGTTTCAAAGTAAATAAACAGTCAAACAGTCAGTAATAATTTTTTCTAATTATTTACAAAAGAAAAATTTATAGTATACGTTAGCAAACAGTTTAGCTTATTAAAATTAGCTGTTATATAGAAATAGGATCAAGTAATCAAATCTTATTCATCTTTTCCTCACTGTATAACTTACACATTATGAATAAAGAGCAACGAATGAATCTCATTTATTTAGATTTTTTGTTTGATTACATTAAATAACAGAGTCACTGTTATAAATAAAAGAAGTTTACATATATAGTTATAATGAAAGCATTTGATTGCTTTCCTAAAGTTTTATGCTCCTTTAGGAAAAAAAAATTGTGTTTGGAAAAAAACCTCATCAAGATCGACATCTTTAGATGTTGTTATTATTATTAATTATGTGTATATGCCTGTTCAAACACAAAACCTAGCATCCACTTTCGCTCTGCTTCTAATCGAGTGTACGGAATCCGGTTGGGAAACAGCGTCTGTTTATCATTACGGACGCGTCAGCTGAAAGTCACGCACCACTATGACTGTTTTGAGAATTGTAGAAGAGGAGCGACGGCACCTGTAATGAAAAGGAAAGGGAATCCCGCCGTTTTTGTTTATTTTAGAATGTTTCATGCCTAAATAAAATGAAAGCACAGAACAGATTCCAACAGATTTAAGAGCAAGGGCGGCCCCTGGTGGTTCGGCGGTATGGGTTGCGTATAGGGAGGATCGGCTCTTTAATGTTTATTGACACCCGTCGGAGAACGACTGAAAATACGGGAAAATACATTTACGGGATGACAGCGGGATAGAACTGTAAAATACGGGAGAATCCCGGGAAAAACGGGAGGGTTGACAGGTATGAACGGCCCTTAGTTAATAGCCTCACCACCCAACAGCCCCTCTTACTCTAGCACTTAATTATCCGAGCACCAACAGTTCCTTTGTATAATTAGCACTTCTTGAGTGTATTGCCTCTTCTAATTGAATCTCTGAACACCTCCTCAATTGTAAGTCGCTTTGGACAAAAGCACTTGCTACTGTAAATGACCAAATGTAAAATTGTGTGATTATTTCCCTATCTATCCATTTTTTGCTGCTCTTTGTGATCTTATTATCTTCATTGTGTCATGAAGACATGGCCATTTTTTGCTGTTTCTGCAGAGAATTTTGTTAAAAATCTGCAGATTTATGCGAAATTATTTTGGGAGTATCGTAACTAAAATGTTTACTTAATGTTTACAATGCAAATCCCGTTAGATCCACTTTATTTGGTAAACAAAGCAAGTCTCTCATATATCTACTAAAAGACATTAAATATTACTTTACAAACTGTATTGTAAATAGATCATATGAATATTTTGATATTAGTCAGTAATTATACTGAAATTTATTTAAAAACTGAATAAATATTTTACACACATTCACTCAAGTAAATAAACTGAATCAATGATGGGCTAAAAATCTGCGGAAATCTGTGCACACAGATTCTATGTGGACCTAGTCATGACTGATAACAAATGCGTATTTTCATAATGTTGTTATGATATGAAGGTTTTGAGGCTGTTCCAAGAAAACATACACATTTTGGTTAAACAAATACATTCAAGAAGTTTGTTTCCATCGTAGAATAAAAATAATCTGAAATAAATAAATAAAATAAATAAAATAAAATAAAAAATTAAAATAATTTTTAAAAACAAAGTCTTATAAGGCAAAACAATAGTATAAATAATAGCAAACACTTAGGCTAAACAATCTTTGTTGTATAATTTTTTTATAACAAAGATAAATCAAAGAACAAAGAGTCACATTTCAAATGCACGTAATATACAAATAAAACAAACATTAGTTTCAATTTCAGATTTTTTTTTGGCAGAAAATGTAAGGCACAAGCTGTGAAAACAATGTAAAGGGAGCTGCATCTCGTTTGCATTTAAAGATACAGAACATCTATAGTTCTGCATCGAATAAAAAAGCTTGTTTTATTTTTTGGCATTTATAATTGATAAGCTCTTTTTTTTTCTTTCTTTCATCTAGAGTGTTGTTTGTTTTCTAGATCATTTTTAATGTGATGTAACCAAACGCAATATATTCAGTGGTATCTCAACACTGCATTGGCACAGCAGAATGGTTTTTAAAATAATTAATGATAGCAGTAGCCTTGAATGTGCATTGTAGGACAAGCACACATTGTTGTCTGTGGGCAGATTCATGACCCTCTGACATACGCTTTTTCTCTGTCTCGCTGTCAAATACTTTCTCTAGCACACACACAAGCACGTACGTAGTATGTAGGGATTACGGAGTATTACGTAACCCCTCATGCAGACGTCCTCTCCGGGACATTGCTTTCTGCTTGCATGCGGTAATCCTGAACGGATGCATCCCTTAACATGACAGAGACTGATAACAGGGCTGACGTGGAAGGGCAGCACAGGTCATTAATATTAAGAGATGGACAAACATGGGTCAAAATGGCAAGCCATTGTAGGATTGATAGATTAAGTGGTAGGATATGAGATGTGCAGACTGATGGGACTATCATGGTATTTTTTTATTTTTTTTATTTTTTATTATCAACAATGTTAAACAAATGATTACATCTGCAGATTGATATTTATCCAAGGTCTTGACTGAACATGTAATGGACAGATGGTATCATATATATACTTTTTAATTAATATCAGCTTAACTTTTATTATTTGTTTTGATTTTTGTTGGATTTTTTAAATTTATTTATTTAGTTTAATGGTAAAGTTAATTGTTCTACTGTAATCTTACATTTTATTATTGGTTACGCAAGTAGCAGTGCAATATGGCTGTATCTCGGGACTGGTGGGAGGCATGCGTTGGCTTGAGACCACAAGCCGAGTGCCTTGTGACTAGGGCCAGACGGAATCTGTGGACATTTTTTGCTATTTCTGCGCAATTTTTTGTTAAAAATCTATGAAATATAGAAATATACGAAATAAAAAGTAATACATTTTTAACTTTTTATTTAATGTTAACAATCTAAATCCAATTAGATCCACTTTATTTGGTAAACAAAGCAAGTCTCTAATATAAAATATCTACTAAAAGACAGAGAAAATATGACTTTACAAACTGTATTGTAAATAAATCATATGAATATTTTCATATTAGTCAGTAGTAGACCTACCGACTTTCCACTGGCAACAATAATGCATGCTCCGTGTCCCCAGTTCTGTATGGCAATTTACAGCAATATCACAGTGCTACTAGTGTGATATTGCCTTTATACAACAGTTTGGCATAATTGCGTACATGAAAAAGAAAATCAAACACGGAGAGTCTCAAAAATGCTTTTGTATGAGGAACTACTTCTGCCATTCATTGACATCTGCAGCTGAATTTCAGAACAGCAGAAACCGTTGCTACTTCACCAACATCACTTTAGAGTTAGTATTTGAATGATTCTCCTGCATAATATCTAAAGTGATGACAAAACGGGTGATTTTGCTCACATTTAAAGACTATAAGGCTGAACGCCATGAAATGCTATCAGTCTACAGAGATTTCCCAGTATTTCTCTGTTGCATTCGGGATATCACCATAATTAACCCCAAAAAAGCCAAAGCAAAACAAACACCATGAGATTACTATGGTATAAATACAGCACTAGAACATACAAAAGAAAGAGATCGGCTTAGAATGTCATGTACCCGTTTTATAATGATTTGATCAGCTGTACTTTGAACTTTTAAGCTGAGTTTTTCTCCCTAAGGACGTATTATGCGGTCACTGTTGTCATCTTGTGGCGGAACGTCAACCATTAATTTCTTGCTCTGCTGATGGCTGCCAAGGTGCCGAGTCTTCGAAATTATACGCATTTTTAAAATAGACACATCTTTATAAATAAACTGCATATTTGTAATATAATTGACTACATTCTCGCCTTAAGGCGCTTCAAAAGTACATTATGTTGTCAAACAGTTGCAATATTTGACAAACTGTAATGATTTTATTCCTCTGCTTGTCATGTGGGAGAAGTAATACACAAGAGGGAAGAGGCAGTACGAGTGCTGATATTGCAGAATATCACACTGCTGCCAGCCAATCACTGTTGAGAACCAGACAGAATTTATGTATGTATGTTTGTATGTATATATTAATTAGAGATGCATTAATATACATTAATATATAAACTATTCGCTACAATAAAATAAGAAAAATAAGAGAGGAAAAAAAACAAAACACGTTGATTAGTATGTGATTTGGCCAGAAATATTTTCTCCTCCTAAAAACTGATGTTGTTGGATGTTGCATCATGTGCAGTCAAGTATCTGGACTTGTTCTCTGAGGCTCGCTGGGTTTGAGTAGGAGTCTGTGTTTGTGTGTGTGTGTGTGTGTGTATTTTCAGAGGCCCTGTTTCCTTTTAGACACGGCTGACTGCAGCAGAGGTCTATACCATCACTACACACATTCAATCAAAGTGTCCTTAATGCCATCCCAAACAATTACACAGCTCAGCAGAAATTGCCCTTATGCTGTGATAAATGATGCATCACATTGTTGTTTTATATGGATCTTAATATTTAATTTAGCTTGAGGAGGACAGGGTTACTTTATCCATAAACCGTTAATGGATGTTCCTTAGATGCACTTTTTTTGTCTACTAATAATGTTCCTGCAAAAATTATGCAGTTTTTTAAATTATTTTTTAAATCATTTTTTGGTATATATTACTTTTGAAAAGGACTGTATGGTATTGGAAAAAAAAAAACTGACATTACAAATTTTCTGTGATGCATATTGGATTTACTTTCACTCCATGATATTAATAACACTATTTGGAGATGATTCGTAATTTGATTGATTGGGATGGTTTTGTTGGAGAGTCCATTTCCATAAAATATATTAAACCAATCAGAAGCATTGATAAATACATTAGACCTCAGATACCAATGAAATAAACAGTGCTTTATAGTTTTGTGAGTCTAGCAGTATTCAGGCACAAATTGAATAATCAAACATAAAATAACACTGTATAGTCTTCATCGTGTATATATACATAATTACTAATCTTAATTATTAATCTTAAAGTTGCAAACATAATTTCTTGTGGCAGAATGTTAAAAGTGGCTTGAATTTATTATGTAGTCACATGCATTAAAGAAGGCCTATTATGCAAAAGTCATTTTTAAAAGGGGTTTAAACACTTTTATAAGGAGTATGTGTGAATATAGCCAGTCTATATTGGTAAAAATGTATTAATTTTCCTTTTGATTGACATTCTCCCTTAGTACATGTCAGGGGGAAGCCCGACCCATTAGTGACAATCTGTAGGTGCATCCCAAATCACATACTTCTGCTCTATTCTACGCCATTTTGTAGAATAAATAGTGTAAGTAGTGCGTTCACACTGAAAACTCTAAAAATAATAAATGCACTTTAATTCCCTGGATGATGCACTCATTTAACTGGTAAAATGAAGTGTGGAATGATGGACACTCTACGCACTTAATGACCGCAGCTTTGCTCATGTAGCGGAAGGCAAAATTTAGCAAAATTCTCCTATGAGAGTGATAATAGTGCCTCTCGATGGTGAATGCGGTTATACTCATGACAGGTATTATTTGGTAGTTTGGTCATTTATTTCAAATGTCAAACGTCATCTAGCAGTGTTCTTACGGTCATGGAAAACCTGGAAAAGTCATGGAATTTTGACATGATATTTTCTTCCAGGCCTGTAAGGTCTTTTGAAGAACTGTAAAACCCATGAAGTTTTGGAAATGTCATGGAAATATGTTTACCAAATATCTGCTTGCTTGAATATACGTTAGCTGTCTTTTCTGCCCTTGGCCAATCCCATGCTTTCACATTATTAGTGCATTATATAAATAAATTTTACATATAAATATAAATTTAAACTAAGTAGTTGGCAGTCAGTTCCACTGTGTCAACCCCTGATAAATTAGGGACTAAGCCTAAAGAATGAACGACTAAAAGACTAAATGAAAATGATTAAATGACTAAATGATTGTTGCATGTTTTAAGCTGTGCTGTAATTTGAATGTGCATTGTTTTTCTTATTTACCGCAGACATTATATGACACATTATGTCATGAAAATTTACTTGAAAGTCTTGAAAAGTCATGGAATTTTAGTAGTAAGAATGTCTATGAACCCTGATCTAGTAAACGCTTTGAATACCCGCTTAATAAAAAAACATTAGCATTCCATTTGGGACGACACTACATACATGTACTATGCTGTTGAGTGTGGAAGTGTAAGTACATAGTGCATAAGTGCATAGTGTATAGTATGCCATTTAGGATGCAGCTTCAGTGAGGCACAAGTTGCCCGCCCCTTGGCTGGAGCACAATCTCATTTGAATTTAAAGCAATAGTCACCAAAATGGCACAATTAGGATCAAAGCCTAAAAGGGGCAGTTTCAAAGAGTTATAAAAACGTATTTATGTTGTATATTGAGCTGCAACTTCACACTCTAGTGACATCAGTGACTTGTTTACCTTTTGTAAAAAGGGACATAATATGTATCCTTTAAAAACATAAGCAAACGATAAACATTAACCATACATTTTTATTAAAAAAACGTTGCAAGGACTTGCAGATCTTGCAATGTGATTATTGCAGATGTAAACATTGCAATATTAATGCTGAAAAAAAAAAATATTGTGCAGCCCTACTCTTGAAGATGTCAGTTTCATTGTGGACTTTAATAAATAACCTGAGAGGAGAGGTTTCGTTTAAGAAGGCGTGTCAGGTTTAAAATAGTCCACGGTTTTTGTAATGTTTCATTCCATTGTGCTGTTTTCCACTATGTAAACTTTTCCAAAGAGATGCTGTAGATTGTAGTTATATGAAGCTGAAACTGGTTCACTTATACAGGTTTTCCAAGTTTAATTTGTTGACTGTTCCTAGGATGACCCACTCAAGAGCTGACTTTTGCAAACCAAATATAAGACTCAGGTTATGGAAAGTTTCATACTCCGTTAGCAAGGAGTTTCTGTTTGTTTGACACACTGCTCAAGAATGTCTGTCACTCAAACCGGTCTGACCGGAATGAAGCATGAGCAGTGACACAAGAATTTGTTGGCTTGATAATGTATGACATTGTGTTAATGTTTTGCGCAGACACCTCACGGGCAAAGTAAACCTAACCCTATCCTAACCTGCTTTCTGCCATCTGAAATCTGCAGAGAAGTTCACAGGAGTTCATATCTTTTTTTAAAATATTTTTTTTTATTAAAATTTTTTGTATTATGTAGTCCTCATGTTTATTTCTTCAAAGGAGATGTTTTGAGGAACATTCTTGATCTATTTTTTACTGTTAAAATAGATTACAATCTATGTTAAAAAACAAAACAAAACAGTACAATGCTGCTAAATAACTTTTTTTTTTAATAAGCTTTTTTTTTTTTCTTTTTTAACAGTTTAAGTATAGTTTTGAAGAGAGAAATAGTTCAGTTTTAATCCACTCCACTATTTAATGTTTTTAATGTATATCTGTGAATTAACATGGTATTCTGTCTTAACTTAGCAAGAATATTAATTCAACTTAGATTTTTATGCGATTACAACATTAAATACAATTCACTGTCTGTGAATTAATAATTTTTTAATATTTCACAAATGCTGTTAAATGATGTTACAGTATTAAATACAAAAAGGCAGCAGAAAATAATTAGATCACGTTCTTTCTCTCTGAGTTATGAGTCTCTGAATATATTCTCGCATCAAAAACAATATAAAAAAACCAAACACAAATAATAAAAAAAGATAAATAAAATAAAGTAATACAGAAAAAATATATATAAATATAAAATGCAAATGGTACACAAGTAGAAAATGAATAATAAAAAAAATAAACGTGCATATTTTCTCTGATCGCTATTCATAACCAAGCCAGAGGCAGGAAGAATAAGTCCGCTATAGTTTTTATTATTATTATTATTATTATTATTATTATTATTATTATTATTATTATTATTATTATTAATATTAATATTATTATTAATAATTATTTATTTATAAAAAAACACACACACACACACACACACACACACACACA
>CAIGQQ010033975.1:5710669-5733153 GCA_903798035.1 Danio albolineatus | reverse complement strand
ATTTATTTTTATTTTTTATTTTATTTTCAAATGGATTGATATTAGGCATGGGACGATAATTGTTTCCAAGGTATACCGTGGTTTGGAAAAGTCAAGGTTTTCATACCGCCAAAATTTTCTGCTATACCGTTCACAAGGTATGTCTAAGATTTATTTACTTTAAATTTTTTTTTTTTTTATTATTATTATTATTATTATTTAAATTTTTTTTAGGTGTAAATTGTAAAAACATCTGTGTTTTTGAAACAAATGCAGAAAGCAGAAGTCAATGATTCACTTGAATTGTTTAGCCTGACATGTTTACTGCCCCAAAATACTTTAAATATTTCTCAAAATAAAATATATTGTGTTCAAAGGGGAAAAAAGATTTCGTTTTTCAGCCAGACATTTAAAAGGAATATATTTTAGAGCAGTAAACACAATACCATCATACCGTAAAACTGTGATATTTTTATCCAAGGTTATCATACCGTCAGAATCTTACACCGGCCCATGCCTAATTGATATATCCACCTACTCTTAAACCTGTACTTTAAATAATGGACCAATATGCCACCATGATGTGTAATAAACAGAGGTGGGTACGAGTATCCAAAATCTATACTCAAGTAAAAGTACAAGTTAGTTCATGTATATATTGCGGAGTCAGTTTGATGTACTTACAGCGCGCATCGCATTATCAAACTATTCTTGTTGACATCTTGGAGTTAAAACAGACTAAACTTGAGGCCGCGGGTGATCTGGTCTGATAAACTGATAAACTCACTTTGCAGATGGCCGTGGCGTGACCGCAGTATAAACTCTCATGTCTTCCTCGACTTCAGCCATCATTCCATCATAGGCATGCGTGCTTGAACCAAAAGCGGGAGACTCGTCTCTATAGCAACCTCTCACGACACAACCTCTCCAATGCAGCACCTTGCAAACTTTGCAAACAAGTCATATGAATCACATTAATCATCATTTGACAGTAACGGATGAACGCTGCCAAATATAGCGAAGTAAGAGTAATCATTTTTCTCTAATAATTTACTTAAGTAAAAGTACACGTTTTTAATTGTACTCAAAGTACACGTTACCCAACAATTTTACTCAAGTAAATGTAATTCGTTACTAGCCACCTCTGGTAATAAACCAAGACACTGCTTGATTATCTCTAAAAGAAATATTGCGGTGGACAAATGATCCAAATGACGGAGAGGATGGAGTTTCTCTTGGTGGCTTGATGTAATCAGAATGGACCAGAGCACCAGTTGGTGTGAGACCAAAGTCTCGATGTTGAGATCTCATTGTGATCGATCTCCCCATATCAGGTTACTGTTTTAGGTTTCATACGATGCCATTAGAGCAGGCCTCTTTATATACTTCAATGGACTCTCCGTGGTTATTAAAGGCCTGCAACAAATTTTAGCCGTACTTTTGACTCAAAGCAGCTTTTAGAGATCACATTTGGAGATCCACGCAGTGCCCCTGGCAGCCTACTTCATTCTCGGGGGTGAGAGAATGTAGCGTTTTCCTGCACCTTTCAACTCTCGAAACCAGAAAGCGAGCAGAAGAGAAAATGATAGACCCCGAGGCCAGTGGCTTTCATACAGAGGTCTGGCTTGCCCTTGATATTCCCTCGTTTCCCCACTCTATCTCTCCTTTGCCCTCTTTCCTCTGTATTTCTCGCCAAACTGTTTCTATTATTGGGCAGCATTCACATTGAGCCATCAGATGCTGCCATCTGATTTAAAGTGGCAGACCACAGAGGCAGCTGAGGTTTCTGCTTCAGGAGCTCTAGGTTTCTCTCTCTCTCTCTCTCTCTCTCTCTCTCTCTCTTTCTCTCTCTGCATTCATTCCAAAAGCGAATATGTAAACGTCACCGCTTTTATTTTAAACATGCATGATTTTTTCTGAAGCTCTCTAATGTATGCATGTGTGATCATATAGACAAGCTCATGCGGTCTTGGCATTGTGGGTGTTACTATTGGATACGTCCCCTCCGGGCGAGTCAGAGGCCAGTGGTGCTGAAAAGATGGGAGCTTCTTTTTATGATGCTCATAATGAGAGTGTGTTTGTGCGCGCATGCATGAGGGGCGCTGCAGAAATGCTGGATATTAATGTTGCATTTCATGTCAGCGTATGTGACGTCGTGTTTACTTATACGCTTATAGAATTGTAAAACAGAATCAGCTAGTGATTCTGTTCAGTGAATCATTGCACTTGCCAGAATCAGCTAGTGTTGTGTTCGGGAATATTATGCATGGAAATTTCTTTCTGTACGCGCACATACTTTATCACCCAATCTAGTTTGCAGGACCCTATGATTTCTGTAATTGGGGAAGTGCAGATGGGACTTTGGTATGTCGATATGAAAACAGATTTAGTGGGAGCATTTGTTTTGCCATATTTTGCACGAATTAAACTTGTGCTGTACATTTTATTTTTCATTCTTTTATTATTATTATTTTTAAACTTTATTTATAGAAGTTTTTTTTTTAAGCACAACACCGAATAGTGTACATGTATATATGTTAACAAAATTATCTCTGTGTTATTACTTGATACTAACTAGAACATGCACCAAAGCATTAGCCAGTGGTGTAACAAATTACAAATACTCAAACTGCTGTAATAGAGTCGTTTTTCTCTGGAATTGTAATGTAGTGAGTAGTTTTAAAAATATGTATGTTTACTTTCCCTTGAGTACATTTTCAGTGCTGTATTGGTAGTTTTACTCCATTACTTTCCTTCAACCTGCGGTCACTACTTGATTTTTTCATCTATAACGATTAGCTGAGGAAAAAAAATCAGTCCTGTGATTCCTGTAAATCTCATCATTCTGAACTACCTGAAGGCATGTTTATCACTTTTAATGCTTTCAAACGGTTTGCTGCATTTATAAATCTTTACAATGACCCAGAGACTGCATGTTACTGATACAAAGATGACAGATGTTTACTGTTATGACTGAAATTACCAAAATAAATGTCTTGAGCAATCACTAAATGCACTATAGAATGTTACGTTTACACACGCGCACACTCCGAAATTGCACGTAAACGCATCAGCTTTTCACAGCATAACACTCAATACTCACTACTCAGAGGCGCCACTGTGGCGTAGCGAGTAGCACATTTGCCTCACAGCAAGAAGGTCGCTGGTTTGAGCCTCGGCTGGGTCAGTTGGCATTTCTGTGTGGAGTTTGCATGTTCTCCCCGTGGTTGCGTGGGTTTCCTCAGGGTGCTCCGGTTTCCCCCACAAGTCCAAGGTATAGGTGAATTGGGTAGACTAAATTGTACGTAGTGTATGAATGTGAATGAGTGTGTATGGATGTTTCCCAGAGATGGGTTGCAGCTAGAAGGGCATCTGCTGCATAAAACATATGCTGGGTAAGTTGGTGGTTCATTCCGCTAAGGCGACCCCAGAAAGGGACTGAGCCGAAAGGAAAGTGAATGAATGAACTCACTACTCATGAGTACTTTTAAAATGGCTACTTTTTACTCCTGCTTTGAGTAATATTTTCAACAGACACTTTTTAGTCTACTTGCACTACATTTTCGGGCAAGTAATGGTACTTTTACTTGAGTTAGATTTTTCAGTACTCTTTCCACCACTGACATTAGCAAACAATACAGCAATTATACAGCATCTGTGCTTTACATTTAAATAAAACTTGATTTATAGACTATTTGAATATGAAACCTGCATGTTCTGTGTGTCTGTGAAAGAATGACGTAATTATGTATGCAACTCTTACATGGTTGCCCACTGAAGCTAAGCAGGGCTGCGCACAGCCAGTACCTGGATGGGAGACAACATGGGAAAGCTGCTAATGGAAGTGGTGTTTGTGAGACCAGCAGGTGGTGCTCAACCTGCGGTCTGTGTGGTTCCTGGTGCCACAGTATATTGATGGGGGACTCTATACTGCTCAGTGAGCGTCATCTTTTGGATGTTAAACCGGTCCCGACTCTGTGGTCATTAAAAATCCCAGTATGTCCTTTTGAATAAGAGTAGGGGTTTAACCCTGGCATCCTGACAAAATTTGCCCATTGGCTTCTGTTCATCATGACAACCTAACCATCTCCATGTCATAATTGCCTTCATCACTCTGTCTTCTCTCCACCAATCAGCTGGTGTGTGGTGTGCGGTCTGTCACAATATGGCTATTTCTCAGTATTGGATTGCGGTTGGAAGGCCATCCGCTGTGTAAAACGTGCTGGAATAGTTGCCAGTTCATTCCGCTGTGGCAACTTGGAAGCAAAAATGAACAAATAATTGAACATAGCAATTTTGTTCAACTCCAAAATCCTTACACTTATTCAATTGAACTTTTATTTAATTCTCTTTCGATACTTTTTGATTGCTATTTTTAACTATTAAACTATTAATATTAAATAGAACTAATATTTTAACTGGGCGATGTAGTGGTGCAGTAGGTAGTGCTGTCGCCTCACAGCAAGAAGGTTGCAGGTTCGAGGTTGCTGGGTCAGTTTGCATGTTCTCCCTGCATTTGCGTGGGTTTCCTCTGGGGGCTCCGGTTTCCCCCACAGTCCAAAGACGTGGTACAGGTGAATTGGGTAAGCTAAATTGTCCGTAGTGTGTGTATGTGTGTGAATGAGTGTGTATGGATGTTTCCCAGAGAGGGGTTGCAGCCGGAAGGACATCCGCTGCGTAAAACATGTGCTGGATAAGTTGCAGGGTTCATTCCGCTGTAGTGACCCCAGATTAATAAAGGGAATAAGCATAAAAGAAAATGAATGAATGAATAATATTTTAACTCTTAAAAAAATGGAGTTTGTCACAATTTTATCTAATATAATCTCAAAATAGTCAACAATCAATGCAAAGAATAGCATGTTTTTATTTCTTTATTTTGCAGTTCTCTGCTGTTTCATGACATCTGTTCTTCTATTCAGTAGCTTGATATTTTATTACGATATTGAACTGGCATGCAAAATAAATGTGCTTCTGTGATGAAAATTGGATGCCCTAGTTTAACATACTACTTAATGAAATCACATGACTTAATGAATTCATTCAATAATGCATAATTCATATACTTTTTTGCTAAGTAACAGGCGGGAAGCATAATGCTAGCATCCCATTGTGAACATGACCTCAGAATACATTGACTATGAATGTGCATTTCTTGACATTTTGTGGAGAATTTATTTATTTATTTTTTTAATTTTTTTTTTGAGTACGTGAATATGTTATGTTTAAGGCCTTCTGGCTTTACCTCTGTGCACGTTTGCATGTGACCTGCTAAGACAAACTGGCTTGGCCTGTTTGTAGATGTGTGTTTTGTGGGTGTTCCAGTTACATAAACCCTGAGACAATGAGTTGGCAGGCCAAATTCTTATGTAAAACAGTAGTGTTTTGGCTTTTGTTTCCGAACAGCTGTGTAAACTGACAGTACGCCAGTCTGTCAACAAGAAAATAATCACCTTCATACACAATGTTTTTTTTTTAGCAGGTATTTTTAGTTTCGTCCAATACAACAGCTTGTTTCAAGAGGCACATATTTCGATTCGAGCAGTAGATAAATTTTTCAAACTATTGACGTTATTCCTCGTATATTTAGGGCAAAGAACATAGCATGGAGATTGCAGAAGTTTTACAAAGTTTTTTCCCCCTTCTCTTAATGTTGGAATAAAAGTGTCAGGCATAAACCCACGTTCAAAGCGTGTCAGTCATCCATGCTGACATTTGCCGAAGCTCGACTGTAGATTTCACCTCACGTATGATCGCATTTCTTTGAGCTCAGATTTTCCTCTTTTGAGCATGCTCTTTTTTTTTTTTTTTTTTTTTTTTCTCCACATCTCTCTCATTCTTTCCCATGCTAAAGGCAAAGTTCAGCGAGCTGTGTATGAAACACGCACACACCTTAAGTGTTCCTGAAATAGAAAAGAGCCACGACATCTGCAGTTGTTGGCAGTATTTTTTTTTTTTCTATAGAAGAAGTAAACGTGTTATTTACAAGTCATAATAAATAGTGACCAAAATGTTGGTGTTGCTTCTACTGCAACAAAGCTGTGCCTGACCATCTCTGATGGAGAAAAGACAATATTTACACTACCAGTTTGGGGTCAGTAGGATTTCGAAATGTTTTAAAAACAGCTTTTCCTGCTCACCAAAGCTGCATTTATTTAATCAAAAATAAGGTAGAAATTGTAAAATTCTGAACTGCTATTGCACTATAAAATAACTGTTTAAAAGTAGTTTATATATTTATTTTACTTTTTTGTAATTCAGTTTTTATTTCCAAAATTGAAAATATACAATTTTACAATCCGTTAGAAAAATACTTTTAACAGCTGTTACCCCATATATATCACCCACCCCGTTCTATGCACATCAGAAAACCCAGATTAACTGTAGTTTAGACCAAGCTATTAGATAAATTACATCAAATTTGACATTCGTAGTATCAGATGAGGGTTAAGTGTTCAAGATTTCTTTGACATCGCCTATATGATTTTTCCATATCATCAGAATGTCCAGTTAAGCATGGTTGATCTGCGCTGATGACAGTTCCAGATACAGTATTTACAGTAGTGAATGCAACCAGTGCTTAACAGAGATATCATGAGGGGGTTTCCACCTCTGTACCAACATTTTCTTTGTAGCGGTTGAAGCAGCTAACCAAAATGTAGGAACCTTTACATTTAAGGGAAATTGAGAGTTATCATTCAATAATAACAAATAGGATCTTTGGGGTAACAAACAACTTTTAAATAAAATGTCCAGCACAGAATCCCAAAGTTTTTCCACCTCCAGACATTCCCACATCATATGCTAAAAGGTAGCAGTTTATAATTTTAATTCCATTCATTCATTCATTCATTTTCTTTTCGGCTTAGTCCCTTTATTAATCCGGGGTCGCCACAGCGGAATCAACCGCCAACTTATCCGGCATTTGTTTTACGCAGCGGATGCCCTTCCAGCCACAACCCATCTCTGGGAAACACATTCATACATTCTCATTCACACACATACACTATGGACAATTTAGCTTACCCAATTCACCTGTACCGCATGTCTTTGGACTGTGGGGGAAACCGGAGCACCCGGAGGAAACCCACGCAACCACGGGGAGAACATGCAAACTCCACACAGAAATGCCAACTGGCCCAACCAGGACCCGCCCCAACCGGGGATCGAACCAGCGACCTTCTTGCTGTGAGGCGAACGTGCTACTCACGCGCCACCGTGGCGCCCAATTTTAATTCCAGTGATTTTTATTTTTTTTTAAAGATGAATTTTCAGCTTCATTTACTGACATTTTATGATGATGAGTGTCCAGAAAAGTGCTACTATATATACATGCGAGTTGTTTTGTTGTTGTTATTAAAAAATGCTTATTATATTGCCCTATCCAGTCTTCAGTGTCACATGATCCTTCAGAAATCACTCTAACCCTTTGACTGCCGCTCTACCATATGGCTGACCATGTTTCTACCGTATTAAATAATGACTGTTAAAGACTGTTTTCTTTTTTTTCTTGGTGTGGTAGTTAAAGGGTTTATTATTATTATTATTATTATTATTATTATTATTATTGTTATTATTATTATTATTATTAGGGCTGTCCAAAAATTAATCGTGATTAATCACATCCAAAATAAAAGTTTAACATAAAATTTGTGTGTGTACTGTGTATATTTTATTATGAATATATAAATGCACACATGCATATACTTGATAAAATGTTTGTTTATATTTAGATATATAAAAAATATATGTGTATAATACAAATTTTACATTTGAATATGATGTAACTACTTTGATGTAACTTTTTTATATATAGTTTTGGCTTCTATGAATGTGTTTATTACATATACATAATAAATATATATAACACACACACATATTATGTCAAAACAAACTTTTATTTTGGATGTGATTAATCACGATTAATTTTTGGACAGCCCTAATTATTATTATTATTATTATTATTATTATTATTATTATTATTATTATTACTACTACTACCATTACTATTACCCCAAATTTTTGACCGGTGGTGTATATAATTTATTTCCCAATTATGGATATGTGGTATAGAGTATTGACAGGAAAGCATGGGGAGCAGAGAGAGGGGAAGGAACAGCATAGGATCGCAAGGCGGGTAATTGAACTCTAGTTCACCTACTCACCTATAGCGCATGTCTTTGGACTGTGGGGGAAACTGGAGCATCTGGAGGAAACTAACGTGAACACAAGGAGAACATGCAAACTGGCCCACCACCGGTACTCAAAACAACGCCCTTTTTGCTGTGTGGCGACTGCTAACCACTGAGCCACCACTCAGCCCCTTCGTTGCATCTTAAAAAAAAGTATTTATTGCACATCACAGCAATATGAATACTACATAAACCATTATCGCGATACCAATAGTTTTTCAATATATTTTGCAGCCCTAATTTGTCATATCTGTTTTCGGACGTCTAAAACTCCATGTTCACTATTGTACTTTTTGATGACACACCTGATTAACTGCTCAAGTGTGAGCGTGCTCTTTGAAGGACTGTAATGTCAGCAAAGCCACTTAAAGCATGAGACTATCTATGATATTGCAAAAACTACGCATGCCATTCACACAGAAGGCTCTTTTGCGTTGGAAAAGTGCCAGTGGAATGAAAAAAGGAAATGACACTTGAGTTGAACTAATTTTAACTTGAGTGCTGCATTTTTAGAATGCCGTTTCATGCTTAATATGCTGCAGAACAACACGAGAGCAACTGTCAAACACGTCCATCAACTGCATGCTTGCAACAAAACATGAAAAGCAGCACAGAGGAATACAAAAAGCTGAAAAGAGCTGCAACTGTATATTCAATTTTCATGTGTGCATGATAGTGACTGGCTGTTTTGTTTTAATACCTACTTCTGGTTTTATAGTTTTGTAATTTTTAATTTGATCAGTATTTCTTTATTTTAATCCGATGCATTTGATTCTTTAAATTGAATGTCTACTTTCTGGCTAAGAAACATTTTAGCAGTTTTTTTTATTTTGTATTTTTGCATATGATTAAAACCAGCTTGTGCATTATTTGCCTTTATATTTCATCCATCTTTTCTGTGAATATATCATTTTGTTGTTTACAGTGGCTGCACAATATTGGGAAAAAACTCACTTTGCGATTATTTTGATGTTCTGCGACTGGATATTGTGATTATGAGTACAGTTACTCCTGATGACTTGAATAGCTCTATTTGGAAATAATGAATAATTTCAGATTGATTGGGGGGATTTTTTTTAAAAGAGGAGTCATGTGGATAAAATATAACAAATTACAAAAACATACAAGAGAACAAAGATACAAATGAAATAAAAGGTGTTTTTATTGTTTTTCTAAAAGTACAGAAATAAAATAATCAAATGTAAAATAACACTTCATTGTATAAATAATTAAATACAATTAATCTTTGTTAAAGCTTCAAACATTTTATATATATTCTTCTTAAACTGGCTTGAAATCCTTACATTCACATGCCTTAACTTCAATTGATAAACTTTCACTCTGTTGTGGTTACACTTTGCAATAACTTTGACTCCAAGATTACACATCCTCTGAACTGTGGTGCTGTAATCAACTATAATCTCAACATTGCAGGTCCTGCTATGTGACTATTGCAGATGCACAAATTGCACTATCTACGCTGAAAGAATATATTCAATTGGTATGCTCCACGTGGAACAGAACTTTCTTTAACCAAATGGTTAAAAACGAATAACAAGAATGTTTCTCAAATCACAGTGTAGTTTAGTTTTTTTAAGAAGACTGGTAACCATCCAGCCCCACTGTGTGTTCAGCCTCTATCTCTAGACATGACACTGGCATTATCTGTGTAAAACTGCTATTCAGTGCATTTTTATCAACTGGTATTGCTGATGGACTCATCCATCTTTTTTTTTTTTTTTTGACTACCTAAACACAGCCACATCATTCCCAACATCAGCAAATCCCAACATCAGCAAATATGAAACATAATGTTAGGTTTTTAGTAGGGCTGCACAATATATGCACAAATCGCAGTATAATTTGGGCGTTTGCACCAAACACAACGTGACATGACAAACATTTAACTATATATATTCAGAAGCACACAATAGTGCACTGCACTCCCAATATTATAATCAATATAATCCCAATCAATTCCAAGTTTATAATCAATGCATGTTTAACGCTTGTACTTAGTAATTTTAGCGAAAACCTCAGTTATTGTTGGTTGGTTCCTGTTGGTTGTGCACCTTTTTTTTTTACCAACCAGGTTTGTCAACATAATTATAAGGGCACAGATCATGCCAGAGTCCTGTGGAAAAAGTGATTGACAGGTGGGTATTTGTGTGTAGTTTATCTTTATGATTTGGTTATGGATAAAGCAAAGACCATGCGGGTCAGGTAGTTAAACCGATAGGCTACAAATAGTTAATTGTTAATTAAGTTGTCTCCCCAAAAAATTGTGTTTGAACTTATTTTAAAGAAGTAGTTTGAACAAGCAGCAACAGTAATGTTTACCTTTTATTGCAGCATTGCATTAGCAGTTAGTTAGGACATTGTGTTCGACTCAATTTGTAAATATGTTGTAATAAACTGTGTATTTTTTAATTTTTGTAATGTGTGTAATACATTTTACACTGATTGACCCCGGCAAAATCATCCCAATCAATCTAAAATTAAACTTTTTTTTCTTTTTTTTTTCTTCCAAATAGAGCTATTCAAGTTAACTGGTGAAATTATTGCAATATGAAAATCTAAATATCGCAAATGTTTTTTCCAATATCATACAGCCACGGTGTTCAAATCTCTAGTGAACGAATCCCATATTCATCTGTTATTGCTTTACATTTAGTAACAATTTCAGCAACGGTGACATTTTGTTGTAAACTTTATGGTAAATTTGTGCAAAAACAGTCTGTTGACTTGCTGTCGCTTTGATGGAAATGGAAAACAAACAGCTTGAATATCTAGTATCTGGCTTGTCCACCCTGCGGAGTTCTTTAGAATTGGATCGATCTGTTTGCTCATATCGACAGCAAAGCGCCGCTTCAATTCAACATGTGCTCCTGGGAGCCTGGTTAGAAACCAGCTGCTATAAAACGAAAAAGGATTTAAATGTCTAAATGTCTCGCTGTGACTTGAGGTATCGTGGCCTGCTGGTGAGACGGCTATTTGTTGCAAATGACTCACCCATGATGGTCAGTGAAGTGGATGCAACACATTAACAAGCCGGAAAAATTCTTAAGCCACCCGCGGTGGTCCCATTTACTTGTGTTTTGCCTGTATTAGCGGCCCAATCAACGTCAGCACTTTATATTAGTGCCACAGATTTCATCGGCTTGGCATCTGGCGGCTGACAAGTGCTACGTACAGTGTTGATGTTGCTTTCTCTCCCACATCCAAATAATGGAAGAGTAGGAATCCAGCATAAAAAGCTGAAGTCTGAGCTGGAATTGTTGTTTACAGCTGAAGTTTGATGGCTGTGGGCGTCTCTGGTTTGAAGCATAGTAATCAAACCAACGCGTTCACTCGTACTGAACGCATTTAGTCATGTGATTAACAGTGCTTAAGCACAGTTGTGTGTTGCAATAGCATGGGAATTAAGTAATTAGTCATGTTGTTAAATAAAAGTCAGTTATTTAGGCTCATTTATGGGATTGTTGGGTGGCACGGTAGCTCAGTGGTTAGTACTTCGCAAGAAGGTCACTGGTTCGAGTCCCGGTTGGGCTAGTTGGCATTACTGTGTGGAGTTTGCATGTTCTCCCCATTTGTGTGGGTTTCTTCCGGGTGCTCCAGTTTCCCCCACAGTGCAAATACATGCGCCATGGGTGAATTGGATGAACTAAATTGGCCATAGTGTATGTGTGTGAATGTTAGAGTGTATGGGTATTTCCCAGTACTGGGTTGTGGGTTGTAGATATTTTGAAAAATGCTGAAAACATGTAACCATTATTATTATTATTATTATTATTATTGAAGGCGCCACGGTGGCCGAGTGGTTAGCACGTTCGCCTCACAACAAGAAGATCGCTGGTTCGATCCCCGGCTAGGCCAGTTGGCATTTCTGTGTGGAGTTTGCATGTTCTCCCCGTGGTTGCGTGGGTTTCCTCTGGGTGCTCCGGTTTCCCCCACAGTCCAAAGACATGCGGTACAGGTGAATTGGGTAAGCTAAATTGTCCATAGTGTATGTGTGTGAATGACAATGTATGGATGTGTATCCCAGAGATGGGTTGTGGCTGGAAGGGCATCCGCTGCGTAAAACAAATGCTGGATAAGTTGGCAGTTCATTCCGCTGTGGCGACCCCGGATTAATAAAGGGACTAAGCCAAAAAAGAAAATGAATGAATGAATTATTATTATTATTATTATTATTATTATTATTTTTTTTTTTTAATGGTATTTGTTTTTGTGTAATATGGAATTCAGGTTGTCAGCATTCTTCAAAATATCTTCATTTGTGTTTAACAGAAAAAAGTAAAAGCATAAAGGTTTGAAACCACATGGTTGGGAGTAATTAGTAAGAAAATGATAGTTTTTGTTTTTCGATAATTGTAATTAGGGCTGGGCCGATAAGAGATATCATATTGAATCGCAATAAAATCTATGCTTATAACGATGATAAGCTCTAGACCAGGGATCACCAATCTCGGTCCTTGAGGTCCGGTGTCCCTGCAGGGTTTAGCTCCAACTTGTCTCCAAACACCTGCCTGGATGTTCCAAATATACCTAGTGAGAGCTTGATTAACTTGTTCAAGTGTGTTTGATTAGGGTTGGAGCTAAAATCTGCAGGACACCGGACCTCCAGGAACAAGTTTGATGATCCCTGCTCTAGACCAGGGGTCTCAAACTCAATTTACCTGTGGGCCTCTAGAGGCAGAGTCTGGGCGAGGCTGGGCCGCATCAGGTTTTCCACAAGAAATTAATTATATTATTAATTATTAATTTTTAATTTGTTTATTTTTTATCTCATTTTGTGTAAAAAAAAAAAAAAAACACAAATAGATTTGTGAAGATTGGAATTTAACACAAAATAAGATGGGGAAAAAAAACAGGTGAATGCTGAATCAATTAATAAATACCGGGAAAGCAAAACACAAATATTTCCTGGAACAGGATCTGGCGAGATCCGGCTCAATTTAAGCACTGATTTATATACATTTATCTACGTATAATGTCCCGCTGGGCAGCAACCTAAAAATTTTTGAGGTGTTGTGAATGAAGTGCGCTGGGACGAATGAAGCGCGCTGGTACGAATGTCCGCGTGTGCCCAATGGAAAGAGGCAGCCACGAGTCACGGAAGAAAACACTCGCTGCTGTAACTCTTACTCATTGAGAAATGTTTCCCTGTCTGTGAGAGTCATATGCCCCACCGTGATTGGCAGGTTCATTCAGCTCCGCACACTGTTAAGTGCCATACATATCATTTGGCCCCCGGGCTGCGAGTTTGAGACTCCTGCTCTAGACATTTTTACTCAATATTCATCCGAAGAGCCAATCACACAGCAGAAATAAGCAACAGTAGGAATCTTTAATTGTGTTGATATTAGAGGTCAAAAATTATCGGCTGCAAATAATCTTTGCTTTTTTCGCAATACCGGGTGATGCAGCAGACAGGTAGTTGTGGTCAAAGTTCACAATAGCTCAGTCATTTTAAAATCAAAATCATTTAAAGAACTCTCTATTTTTTGTGGATTTGTTGGAATACTCTTTTAAAAGTAAAAAAATTAAAAACTTATATCGAATGGATATTGTTATCGTTCAATATAAAAAAAGAATGATTGAGATTACAGTTTTACCATATCGCTCAGCCCTAATTGTAATTAAACAACATTTTGTTTAGTGTGAATTTTTTTTTTTTTTGTGGGGGTTCTTGACTGTACTTATGACTAGGGCCAGACGGAATCTGCTGACATTTTTTGCTATTTCTGCGCAGAATTTTGTTAAAAATCTGCGGATTTATGCAGAATGATTTTGGGAGTATCATAACTAAAGCCCTAATATATGAAACAAAAAGGAATACCTTTTTTAACTTTTTGTTGAAAGTTTACAATGCGAATCTAATTAGATCCACTTTATTTAGTAAACAAAGCAAGTCTCTCATATAAAATCTCTACTAAAAGACAGTAAATATGACTTTACAAACTGTATTGTAAATAAATCATATGAATATTTTCATATTAGTCAATATTATTACTGAAATTAATTTAAAAACTGAATAAATATAAATGTACACACATTTATACAAGTAAATGAACAAAATCAATGATGGGCTAAAAATCTGCAGAAAACTGCGGAATTCTGCACGTGCAGATTCTGTCTGGTCCTACTTATGACTCCACATTCTCCATGCTGGTCACTCAATAAGTCACCACCACCATGCTGGAGATTATAGAGTCTATATCTACAATATAGAGATATCTATATAAATATCACTTTACAATCTCGAGTGTGGGGCGTCACAGTGGCCCAGTGAGTAGCATGATCTCCTAACAGCAAGGGGGTTGCTGGTTCGAGCCCAGAGCTGGGTCAGTTGGCATTTCTGTGTGGAATTTGCATGTTTTCCTCCGGGTGCTCTGGACGTGGTATTGGACGTCTTTGGAAACCAAAGACATGGTATTGGTTTAATGGGTAAGCTAAATTTTTTTCTTAGTGTATGTGTGTGAATGAGTGTGTTTGGGTGTTCTTCGTGGTGGGTTGCAGCTGGAAGGGCATCCACTGCGTAAAACATATGTTGGATAAGTTGGCGGTTTATTCCGCTGTAGCCACCCCAGATTAATAAAGGGACTGAGCTGAAAAGAAAATTAATCAATGAATCTCCAGTGTAGTGGTGGTGCCTTCATGGAATCCTTCGTGGAATTATTCTCTAATGATTGGTATCTAAATGAATCAGCAGTTTTGAACAAAGCAAGTGACTGTCTCTTTATGAATAAATCAGGGAGTCTTTTCTTAAATTATTACTTCAAAAGGAGACTTTGTGAAGTACTTTCACTTGCTCTTCTATTGGCAAACAGAAAAGACAAACAATATTGTGTCTAAAATAGTATCACTTTTGCAGTCAAAGTTTTTTATTTTGTTTTGCAGACTAAGTGATGTACTCAATCAAATATATATTTATAAGTATGTTGTATAACCAAGAGTTCATTAAGTTTTGTAATTCTGTGTAAAATTTGATTGTGTTTATTTATTTATTTTTTTGCATTTACAGCATTTATTTAACAGGCACATATTTTTATTTATTTTTTATTATTATTATTTATTTTTTTACAAATTATGTTTTTTACTTCAGAAAATCATTAATTACTACATTTATAAATGACAAGTACTTTGAAATGACAATCTCCCACCACACTTACATTTATAGCTGATTGTGCAGTCTCTTGTGGAGGTGTTAGTGTCAGTATGGTTAAAAAAACCCCCACTATAGTATTTACTATAAGTTACTATAGTATATTTTCAGGTGGGTGTCTAACAGCAGAAAAAAGATCTGGTAGCAGATATACCGCCTTTTTACCTTGCACATTTTTTATTAACAATTATTATTATTTATTTGTTCAGGATATTTTCACATTCTAATTCCAGTGCCTCATTATTAAATTTGTTAATGACTATAATTAAATGAAATATTCTCAAGAATACAATATTATGTGTTCTTTGGAAGAGTGTACTTGCATTATGATGCGATTATATTGTCATTCTGGAATTATACAATGAGTGGCATAAAATGGTCTTAAAATGACATTAATATTGTTAAACAAAATAATTTTGGGTGACACGGTGGCGCAGTGAGTAGCACAATCGCCTCACAGCAGGAAGGTCGCTGGTTCAAGCCTCAGCTGGGTCAGTTGGTGTTTCTGTGTGGAGTTTGCATGTTCTCCCCGTGGTTGCGTGGGTTTCATCCGGGTGCTCCAGTTTCCCCCACAAGTCCAAAGACATGTGGCATAGGTGAATTGGGTAAGCTAAATTGTCCTTAGTGTATAAGTGTGAATGAGTGTGTATGGATGTTATCCAGTGATGGATTGCAGCTGGAAGGTCATTTGCTGTGTAAAACATATGCTGAATAAGTTGGCGGTTCATTCCGCTGTGGCAATCCCAGAGTAATAAAGGGACTGAGCCCAAATGAATGAATGAATGAATGAACGAAGTATATTTTGTACAATATCGTACAACAAAAAATCGATATCATGACAGGGCTAGTCATTGGATGGCCTTCTACTGTGTGTACAGGAATCTATTTCATACTGGTTGAGCTTTGCTGATAATTAAAATCCATCATATATAATATATCTCACTGTTGTTTCAGTTTTACTCATCCCATCACCCTGTTTGAACTCAGTGGAATTATCAAACCCTATAGAATGTAGCAGAATTTGAGATGCCGCACAACCCTAGTTTGCATGCTGCCAATAAATCGCCCGTTGTTAGCTCAGGTTTTCTCTGTTAGCTCTGATCGTAGGATGAGGAGAATTCCAGATGCTGTGTGTGTGTGTGTGTGTGGGTGAACCTCTGATGTATTTTTAGCCTTTTGCATTATGAATGCCTGACAGGCTTGTTCAGAGGAGAGCCAACGCTACTCTCTACAGAGTACCGCTTCTTTTACCTGTGCGTCGTCTTCACACACACGTACACGCGTCTGACATACAGCATGAGCAATAGATATGCGTACCAGCACCTGTGCGCGTGTGTGTGTGTGTGTGTTTATTGGGAATACTGGAAGAAGCAGAAATCCATTTTCCTGCTTTATCTTTGAACTCTAAACTTCCCTTTCCTTTCATCTAGGTTATCTCAGCCCTCCCATTGGTGGAAAAAAAATAGCGCCTGTATTCCTCGCACATGCATAAAACCCAGTTTAATCACTCTCGCACATCGAACCCCAGGGCCTTCGCTGTGTTTGCATGTGTGTTTGTGCGATGAAGTGCACGTTTGTCAGTTTAGATATGTCCTGACCCTCAAAACCCGTCAGCTCCATGTTGCACCTGGTGAGGAAATAGTCATAATAGCCTAAATACAAATGCTTATTTTATATCTCCATCCCAGTCATGTTCTGTATTTCATTATTTTAATTGTGTGTGTGTGTGTGTGTTTGAGAGGGTTTCTAAAGGCGCTGATGTGTCTTGTCTCTATGAATGTCTCCAAGTCAGAATAAATCCTCTTTAAGCTCTGTATTTCAGACGTGCATGTGGTGCCGCTTGCGTCCCATCAAACACTGTAATGCCTCCGGACTTTTCCAGCACCACCCGTCTATCTCTCATTCTCTGCTGAAAACCAGAGCGTCACTCATACCTCACAGATGGTCAGCAAGCACTCGAGGAAGCTGGATTTAATTAGCCGTAGCTCGGTAAGATGGGTGTGATGTGTGGTTGACGTGGCAGGCTTTTTTAATTCATGCATTTTCCAAGCCTTTTGAGCTGATCATCATATGGTGTGACAGTCCGTGACACATTTTTTTTATGCTCGTGCTAAAATAAAATCAAGAACTGTGAAAGACCCCGATCACAACGAACACAATTTTTTTTTTTAATTGGGTTCCAATTCCAGTGTTTTGGATGTGACACTTGCAGTAAAAACAAAAGTTTACAGAGAAAGTATGTGTTAAAGAGCCCCTATTATGGGTTTTTGAAACTGACCTGCCATGCAGTGTGTGACACAGCTCTAAGTGAAGTGAAATATCCAGCTAAGGCTTAAATCTGAAAATGCGCTGTGTTCAAAACTATTGATTCATCTATAAAAGAGTTGACTCATAAGTCTTTAGTCATGCCAGCGTGATCTCAAAACGGAATTGAAGCCCCGCCCATTTGTTGCTTGCACAGACCCGGGAAAATTTAACCCCCCGACCCCGCCCACAAAAACTGTTAAAAGAAAAAGCGGAAGACAAACACTGTAGCAGATCACGGTTTAATCTTGTCGCGGAGACACTGTTTTCTGAAGTTTGAGGGAAATTAGTGTTTTCTCTACTCAAAGAGGCTGTGAAGAGTCAGTGGTTGAAGTTTATTTTTGCAAAAATACCTCAGCATTATAGCCCCAGCCTTGTGTTGTGGTCCCATCATTTTTCTGATGAGTGCTTCAGCAGTCTACATGCCTACAACGGGGGATTGGTCGACCGTTTGTTAAAGGAAGGATCAGAAAAGACTATTGATGTATGGAACTTTGTCAGAGCTTGACCGGAACTTTACAGCACACAGTTCATGGATCAGTTTCTTTCTCCATTTCACATGCGTGAGTGCGATAAATTTTTATTATTATTTTTTTAAATATTGCCCCCTTGGTTTCTCTAGTTTGCAAATTATTTATTTAATGGTGTTTTATTACTTGTAACCGCTCTACACGGCTTGTACTGTATCTGGTTAACTCTTCTCATATCGCGTCTAAAGCCATGTTGATAATGCAATGCGTTCCGCTTTGTTTATGGATTTATATGTGTTTTTGAGCTTGTGATCCACTGCCGTTTGTTGTTGCTATGACCACCATCAGCTGTTCTTACACGCATGCGGCGGTCAAGTTTCAAAATGGTTCAATGATCCATAGTTTTGCCAATGTGTGGATTAATACTGAATGTGTGTCATGGTTAAGAACAGAGCACTATGCTGATGTTTAACTGCATTGCTTTAATGCACCCCTCGATTGGGCTTAAAGCAAAAAAAAAAGTAATTAGAAAGTAATTTCTAAATTACTTGATCCTATAGAGCTGAGTGATCTGTTAGATTTGTATTTAGTGATCATATCTCTAATGTATTGAGTTCCTAGGCCATTTAGTGGTTATAGGCAAGTAGTAATGCTTTAATCTATTCTGAATGTAACTGGGAGCCAGTTACAGTAATCCACCCTGCTGTTGATAAAAGCATGAACAAGTTTCTCTAAGTCCTCACTGGAAACAAAGCATCTAATTCTTGCAATGTTTTTGAGATTCTAGTAAGCCTTTAATCAAAAGGATAAGAGTTAGCTCATTATAGAACAAAAATGATTCATTTTATTTAAAATCTTTGCATTTGAGGAAAAACTTTTATGAGGGTTTTGCTATTTTGGTGAAAACCTAATTTCTTTCATGGCAAGGTTGACATTTGCATGGAATTGCTCAAAAGTGTCTTTTTTGAATAGTTTTCTAATGGCTGCAAGTGTTTTGTGCACTGTTTATGTGCACCATAGGCTTCATGTTTTCGCCATTGCGTTCTGTGCATCTGCAGTTGAAAAAAAAAAAGTCAACTTTGTTCAGTAAAACATTTTTATGTCATGCGCTCCAGCACAAAGACCACTAATACAGCGGTTGCCTAGTAACAAAATGATGCAGCACATTGCTCTTTACAAAAGTTAACAAAAAGGCAGTCTGGTTACTCTCAGGTTTTAAGAACTGAAAAGCGCTTTTGGTCTGATTGGACTCTAAAGAAGCAGTTCTGCTCAAAATGCTGATCCTGTCATGCTTTTCTCACCCTCCATGTTGATCAGAACATGACTTTTGTTCTTTCAGGGAAACGGATAAAGGAATTTGTGAAGGATGTCCAGACCACCCTTTCAGTTGAGTGAAAACAAATTGTGACAGACTCAGGCTGATAAACTCTAAAATGACAAAATAACCACTCTCAAATCCTATAGTAATTTTGTGAGAAGAACGGGACTGAAATTTAGATTGTTGAGGGTTTTGACAGCTATTTTTGTTTTTCTTGACGCATTAATGAGAGTAGCAGTTGCTTTATTTGTGAAGGAATCATTTCACAAATCTGAATGATGAATATCCGGTTTTGTATTACACTTGAACACATTGTTATTGATATTGACCTTCCTGTCACTCAAGAAAATTATCAGCCTACTAAATTGTTTGACTTCTGTTTTGTTAGCAGGCTTCAAAAAATTCATATTAAGATTTTTATATTTATATATTCTCTCTTGAAAACATCTCATTTGAATTTAAAGCGACGGTCACCAAAATGACACAATTAGAATCAAAGCCTTAATGGGGCAGTTTCCAAGACTTATAAAACATTATTTGTGGAGTATTTTGAGCTGAAACTTCACATACACATTCCAGGGACATCAGATACTTAATTTACATATTTAAAAAAAGGGCATAATAGCCCCCCTTTAAAAGCAGTGGGTGCACTCAATTTATAAAATAGTTTTTTAAAGCATCTATATAAATCATCAACTTCCAAATATGAAGTGCAATTGGTTATCATATTGTCCAAAATCTATATCTGTGCTTCTCTAAAGCTTAATTCTCAGGGAAAGCAAAATAAATATGCATACATTTATTGCAATACAAGTTGCTTTGAATAAAAGCATCTGCTACTAAATTCATAAAATGATATATAATCTATCATTTTGTATTCACGTAAACTCATATAGTGGGTTTGTAAAAACATCTGTAAATGACCTGATTACCATTTTTTTAAAAGTTCACTAATAACCTGGATTATCACTTTGCAAATGTTTCTGCATAATAAAGTGGATAATAATTGGCAGTGGATCAGTCTTCTAGACTTTTGTGTGAGAATGACACTTTTTGGGAACCTTTGTGATAAAGCAGTCTTTGCCCACTTAGACACGATAAGATCTTTCAAGGACATCAGAGAGGAATGAGATACTTTAGCCTGCAGTTTTTCAATAAAGTGACACTTTACAAGTTCATGGTTAATATTTTGTTGCTGTTAACGCACACGTAAAAAAAATCTGTTGGCGTAAGATGGTGTGATGTTAAATCAAATTGTGTGAAACAATGTGTGAAAAATCTATCAGTAAGATGTTACTGGAGTGAAATAATTCCGAAGGGATGCAAATTACAGACCCAAAACTGGCATCCTCAGCACTACAGCTGCACAAATTCATTAACTACAGTGACGTGCTGGATTAGCAAGTGTCTGTATCATTTGTTTGTGTTGGAGTCCGACCAGACTCTCAGCTTGGTTCTGTCTCTTTACCTCCCCGTCTTACTCATTTTTGCTGTACAGTAAAGTTTAAAAGCTTGATTAAATTCATCTTAGACATATCCAGCAAGCTTAGCTTTTGCTACCACTTACATTGTTGTGGTTCCGTGACTAATTTCTGAGCTTGCTCAATTAAAATGTATTAATTTAAAACACTGCTATTATTAAAATGCCATTTGTGTTCTTAGTAAGTGACTTAGTTCTGTTATGAGGATGGAAATGTAATTAATCTGTAATTGCATCAGTTATGTAATTTATGCCGAAGCATCTCTTTTTCTAATTAACAGCCAGCACTGCAGAAGTAACTCTCTTTTTAAGAACATCTGTGTTCACACACGCAGGCAGGCAGGCAGGCACGCACACTGCACACATTTAGTGCCAAATTTCTGAAATTTCCTTAGCTCCCTTGGGTTTTTTTGAAGAAAGATAAGCGTATATAAACATGAAAACCAAAGTACATATTGTTAATTTAAAAAAAAAAGTAATCTGACAAAAACTAAAGTGGTTAAAAACTTTATTGGTAATTCAGACATTCTTCTTTAGTGAAAAGCAAAATGCAACAAAATGGTTGCATTTTGGTTATTTATAAATGTCATTAGTAGGGCTGTCAATTGATTAAAAAAATTAACTAATTAATCACACTTTTGTCTGTGATTAATCATGATTAATCACGAAAAACCGTATTTATTACAGAAATAAAAACACAGGCATGTAAGTGCCATTTAACTTTTAAAACAATCAATGCCAATAACAAACAAAAATTATTTCCATGTTGGATTCTAAGTGAACTACAAAAAAATCCAAAATACAGGCATTGCAAATATGGAAATTGGAAAATTATAATAACAAAGTATTGAATACAAACAATTGTTTTCATTGTAAAGTTGTTTTGCAAGTTGAGAACATTAATTATAAAGTAGAAACAATTTTGCTCAGTCCTCCTTAATATTTTGGTAGTTGCTAAGACAGTGCAGTCTGTTGACATGTGACCTAAGAGTGAGAAAAGTCTCTCACAAGCAGAATCACCGAATCTGCATGTGAATTTCAGTGCTTAAATTCAGTGTGCCACTGGTGCTGTGACAAGGACGCAAGAAGAACCAAGGGGTACATCAAAGTCACGCACTAAAGACTATAGGCTAGACTTCTTACATGGACTTTGGTCAGGCCATCTCTAAAACATTAAATTCTAAACTGCTTTGAGCGACTGTCTGCGATGTTAGGCGTTTAATCTTGTTGTTAGGATATCCACACATACACAAACACTCTCTCTCTTATACACACACACACACACACACACACACACACACACACACAGACAACGCGGGCAGTACAGCGAGCTCACACGGTATAAGCGACTCCCTTCAGAGTCATCAACGTGCACGGTCGCGTTCATCAAATTTGCTCTAGGCGAACGGTGATCACGCCTCCCTCAACCCGAAAGTGAAAAAGAAAGTGACCGGTTCGCGGATAAACGTGAGGAGCGGGAGGGAGGGAGTAGGTGTCGCGGATTAAGCTGGATTTATACTTTCACCTGGCGCCGCATCGCGCGCCTCCGCTGAATGCACGCGCACCTCGAGGC
>CAIGQQ010033975.1:5628230-5710269 GCA_903798035.1 Danio albolineatus | reverse complement strand
ATGGATGTGACAGTTGCAGTAAAAACTCAAAACATAAATGCGCAGAAAAGGTATGTGTTAACGCTATATTGAAACATCTGTTTATTTTTTTTCCAAAAGAACTATGCACAGAGTTATTGGATAAGAAAAATATCAATCTGTAAACATTTTTTATACTTTAAATAAGGAAAATAAACACGCGTTATGGATGTGACAAAAGTCTGGGAGTTTGCAACATACTTTGTAGAAATTCTGTGAATTAAACTGCACAACCCAAAAGAAATAATGCTAATCTAATGGATAAGAGTGCGCTCTCTATAGAACAAACATTGATTTTATTTTTGCCTTTATGGTGAAAGTCTCGTTATGGATGAGACACTTTTCCGTTATGGTTGTGACAGGTGTGAAATTGCCACTTGTGTGACTTTTTTTGTTAAATGAAACCTAATTGTTTGAAAACACTGACCAAGACATATGTGTGTATGGAAAATGGTAATTTTTCAAGTGGTCAGTGAGCAAGAAGTGTTTTTATTTGTTCATTTTTCAAATCGTTTTCTCTTGGATATTGCATTCATTCTAAATGACACAACACACAGCAGGTCAGACCTTTCGTTATAACATCTATTGTGACATCTAGTTCACTTAAGGCCTACATATAAATGCAATCAAGGTATAAGTATCAACACTGAAATATGGTCAAGTGTATATTAACAAAGAATATCCCTCACACAGTCATTAAGCTTTCTATACTCTTATAACTCACAGTTATATAACAGTGCACTGTTCGTATAGCACTATATTCAGAGCGTGTTGCTAGTGTCACCTTCATGCCCTTTGTGTTCACCGCTGAGCCGCTTCTGGTTGATCAGCAGAATACACAGGGCTGTCGAGAAAACCAATCATTTGTCAGCATGGCGCCCACTCCATCGCCTGTAAGTAATTGAGGACCCCTCTTTGACTTGTGTGTTTCTTCTAGTCCCCTGCCGTAATAATTATGCATGCTCAGACTAGGTTATTGATTGTCTCTCTAATACTGAAGGGAGCTGTTATCAGTCTCCGCTGGATTTGGAGCCAACTGGGTGCATCTTGTCATGATGAGGTCATTCAAATTGAGGCAACCACAATTTGGGGGATAATTTTGTTTTCGTCATTGACCTGTCTGCCTTCTCTTTTCATTCCCGTTTTCCTGGTTTCTCTTCCACGGGTGTCCTCTAATGCCACCAAATAGGCTTGACGTAAGGAATTGGAAGAGTTGTAGTGACGGGGATATTGGCACACAAAGCGTGAATTCGGTCTCCCCCAAGGCGGGCTGTGGCAATTGTGGAAACTGAGGCTGTTAATCTGATGGAATCAGATATTTGTTCTGCATTGATTGAAAGAGAGGGAGAGAGAGGACAGAGTCGCATTAGAGCTTCACCCAGCGCTCTCTGTATGCCAGCTACGTGTGTGTCGTCTTTGCTCAACAGAGTGTGGCCACAAATCTCATGGGTAAAGCCGCCCCCCCGCTGCTCCAGACGCCTCACGGATAAACTGCAAAAGGCAGAGTGTTGATGTGCTACTATGATGTGATTTCTGTGTGCATTCGTGCAAATCAATTTGTATAGGTGTTTAACCCTGTGTGCTGTTGGGGATGTTGAAGATGTGTGGTTTGAGTCTTCATTTGGCCACAACTTTCTCTGTTTGAACAAGTGGAATGATTTCTGGTGACAAATCTCATTTCGACACATATTTTGGGAAAATACTTTGAATTTTTTTTTTAAATATTCAACAATACACTCTTGGCACATTTACTACCCTTTCATTATGTTCGGGACTGTTTTTGCCCCATTGACTTCCCCTATAACTACATTTTTTGATTGCAATGCCTCGACACTTCTTCATGCGTTCTTTATTGTTGGCGGTTTTCCCTGTTGGGAAGAGGTCAAATTTACTCATTTTACTGTTGATCATCAGTTGCAGTGCAAAAAAGCTTAGTTTCTGGCTTTTATGTGCAAGATGGAACTTGTCTGAGAAAATCAAAGCATGTATTCTTTTGTTGTGATCTTCTCCTAACATTCCTTTGGTCAATATGTGGATAAATCAGATGATTTTTGGCATATCTGTAATCCTCTATGGGAGTTTTTGGAGAATGTATCTTGAAACACTGTTTTGTTTTGATTTTAATTTTTATTTAGTTTAATTTTTTTAGTTTTTTAGTTTTTATTTATTATTTTATTCAACTTTTATTTTATTTATTTATTTTTTGTTAATTTTACTCTTCATAAAAGACTTGAACTACTAGCCGATGGAGTATTGTTTAATAGATGGCTATATTATTGTAAATGATTACCTGCTGTATACCACTGTTCTGTCATTGCAAATCAAATCAAAGTAATTAAATTTAAATAAATGTTAATAAAAAAAAGTCTAATAAAATCAAAGCATAAGCAGCTCAGCACTCGGAGCATAGTAAATGTTTAAAGTGTATGTATGCATATAAAAGCCAGAATTTTTTTTTTTTGTTTTTTGTTTTTTTCCCCAAGCTCATCTAAATGGCTAATGCTGCCAACTGATAATCAAAAGTACAGATTACAAATTATAGTTCTTTGCAACAGGTAAAACCACCAGCAATCAAGAATGCATGATTATTTGTGTAATGGCTTTGGAGTCAAAACATTTATTTATAATGGAAGTCAATGGGGAAAAACAGTCACCAACAAAATTAAAGGGTTGTAAATTTGTGGACTTCACTACAAAATAAATATTGCAGTAATGATTATTATAAACTGTTTATATTATGCTTTTTCTTCTTAATTGATGTGCCCTTGAAATTTTTAATCAAATCAGCTTCCTCTCCTTATTGCAATATCATCACTTCTCTTCTCTGATGTCGTTTTAAGTGGTGTCAGTGAAAGGTGAGATGACCTGTCACTCACATGATATTGACCAAATGCAAATCCCAACCATAGTCAATTCCCAATGAAGGACATAAGGCCCAGTCTCATGTCTCATCTACTTTATGATGATTTTTGGTTGGGGTGATCAAACAAAGCTTTTTTAATTATGACGTCTACGTTAGGTATGCTAAATGTCCCAAAAATACATATTTTTTTATTGACAAATCATCACTAGTTTTATGTTACTTTCAATTTATATATAAGTTTAAACGAATGCTAAAGATTGCTAATATTGCACTAAACAATAGATTCACATCATATTTTCATGTATGATACCCAGTCATGAAAATAAACAACCACCATGTTTCATTGTATTTTTTATTTTTTTAGATTAGATCCATGAATAGGAGCAGGAAGTAAATAAACCATCTATACATTTTCACTATATCCTTTTTCTTTACGTATTGGGATAGCTTAATAGCGTTTTCAGAACTGTAAACAGGACTAAATGTGTTACAGTGATTCATCTTCTTGGTTTGATTTGCTTTTGCAATGTAACATTTCAGTCAGGCAGAAACCATTCGTTCAGGTGACCTCATAGCGATTGTATGTGAATCTAAGCATGGCGAAGGAAAATGCATCAGTTTCAGAAGCAAACGCTCCAAAAAAGCCTGCTGGGAAAACACAAGTAAGCCTATTTCAGGAGGATTAGTTCTGGAAGTATTTTTCCCATTCATTCTTAACACAGGGTTTTAAAAAAGTATTCATTAAAAAGTTATAAGCCATGAACCAAACCAATCATCTATAAAGTGATTCACTTTGATCTGCAGCAAAAATAGATTTTTGATTTATACGAAGACAAAAAAGCTTTAAAGACAATCCTACTTAAAGTTACAAGGTGCTTTGTGGTAAAGTCAGCATCAAACAGAAAATATATTCAATATAGAGATAGGTTTTTCTCTTATTTTGACTAGTGCTGCATGATGCTGGGAAAATATACGATATATTGTGATTAACTACATTGCCTACAGGAGTGGTTCTCAAACTGTGGTATATGTACCACTAGTGGTACGCAGGCTTACTTTTAGGGGTACGTGGAGGAATTGCTAAAATGAACACACTTTTAACCCTTTGTTGCGTACGATAACACAGATGTGATCAGTGATTTTAATAGGCTAAACCTTTTATTTTATTTTCAATTTTCTAATGTTTATGTATTTTTTCATTTGAAGCTATTTTCCTCCCCGTATTTGTAACGGTTGTTGGGGGCATATCCTATATTTTTATATCCCAATGTTGACAGGTATAGTTTAATTACTTGCTTTTCTGACACACAAGCCTACTTTAATGCGCAGTAAGCAGATCTAACTTCTAATTTCCCTGTTCAAACTATTTAGAATGTTTAAAGTAGAGAATAAATAATAATAATAATAAATATTCATGATAAGAAGAATTAATCTGCTACGTTTTTGAACTGTGCAGTTCTGTAGCTGCTTAATTATACCTACTTTACTACTGTATTTCAATACTGGTCCCTATGGTGGTACTTGGCGAGACTATTTTTTTTCTGAGGTTGTACTTGTTGAAAAGTTTGAGGACAATTGGCCTACAGTATAACTAACTTGCAAAACACTTAATGATATGTTATGACCATACTAAAATAAACAGGTAGTAGATATTCGTCTGAGCTAATTAAATGAAGAAATAATTATGTCAAGGTGGAAACATTTTGATTTTAAAACATCACGAATGTTTGAAATCCTTAGCTGAAAGTCTGATTCTCTTGTCTCCCAGCTTTAGTATTTATTTTAAGCTCTTGGTTCATCCACCTCTCCAGTAGGTCCTGTTACGAGAAAATAGTAAAAGCCCCATCTGATTGGTCAGATTTGGATAAACAACCTTTGCATGTATATACAAATGCTTTATATAAATACACCTTACTTACTTACTTTGCCTACTTAGTTACTTACTTTACTGTTACTTACTTTAATTACTTACTTTACTTACCCATTTACTTACTTTACTTACTTTGATTACTTTACTTACTTACTTACTTACTTGCTTACTTTACTTGCGTAGTTACTTACTTACTTACTTACTTACTTACTAGTATCTGTGTTTGCACTTGGTGAACTTATTCATTCATTCATTCATTTTCTTTTCGGCTTAGTCCCTTTATTAATCCAGGGTCGCCACAGCGGAACGAACCGCCAACTTATCCGGCATTTGTTTTACGCAGCGGATGCCCTTCCAGCCACAACCCATCTCTGGGAAACACATTCATACATTCTCATTCACACACATACACTATGGACAATTTAGCTTACCCAATTCACCTGTACCGCATGTCTTTGGACTGTGGGGGAAACCGGAGCACCCGGAGGAAACCCACGCAACCACGGGGAGGACATGCAAACTCCACACAGAAATGCCAACTGGCCCAACCGGGACCTGCCCCAACCGGGGATCGAACCAGCGACCTTCTTGCTGTGAGGCAAACGTGCTACTCACGCGCCACCGTGGCGCCCTGAACTTATTACCTTTATGGCAAATCAGTCATTTCTGTTGAGCACATGAACACAATCAGCAGTGTTTAAGAATATGCTCGACAGTACGCAAATGATAGCTGGAAAAGGGTGTTTTTAAAAGTTCAGTATCAATTGGTAAATAACTTGATACTTTTGTCAACCCTATGACATTGTGCAGCCCTAATTTTGACACACAAACCCAGTTTTTCAGAGAGGAGCCTGGAATCAGACCTGGTCCAGTGCAGTCTGACCTGCATCCAATGCTTTTTAATGCGCTCACCTAACCCCACCCCTAACCCTATCCCTCACACTGACTTCACTAGCTCCATTGAGTGCATTGCGTCTGACATTGCATCACTAAGATACGCAGTCTCAGCCTGCATCATCAAGGCTGCATCCAGATGCTAGTGGTTTTTCAAGCATTGAGTTATGTAAGGCAAGACTATTGGTGATTTTCATGTGAGTGACAGGTTGTCTCACCCCTTGAGATGTTGTTGAAAGAGGAAGGGAAGGTTGTTTTGATTAAAGATTATATGAGCTCATGGATTTCACAAAACAAATGTTCATCAGTATTAATTAAAAATCAATTCCCCGTGGAGAAAATTAATGGGATTTTAACATTCAGAACCTGATTGTTACACTCTGTTCGGAGGATTGTTTGGGGAAACCTAGTGACGCTAATGGAGCAGCAATTACACACTCCATGTTTTATGTTTAAACAGACACTAGCACACAATCCTTTATGTGTTTATTTAACTATAAATCTTTATCAATCTCCAGGAATTGATGGAACCACAGGTGACCTATAGCTCAATCCTCCACAGCACAGCTCTTGCTTATTTGTAAATGGAGAAACATTGTCCAAGAAAGACCTTTTTTAATGTCAAGTTTATTTATAGATGTGACTTTCATTAGAAGAATGCTTACTGGCTGCATTTGTTTGGCAGAATTGAATCATTTGGGCTTCATTCAGAACAGAATAAAGCGGTTTAAATATTAGATTTATGTAGGTAGAGGCTACTTGAATGACATTCAACCTATGTTACTATTATACAATAGCTTTAATTACTTAGTTACTTAGTCATTATGTACATTTCATAATTACAATTTAACACAAGTACTTTTTTTGTAATGAATAGCACAAGTGCAAATGTAAAGAGCCAATTGATGAATCATCTGTTCAGACGAATCAAAAGAATGATTCAATGACTTACTCGTTAAGACATTTACTGCAACCTACTGGTAATTTTTTAGTTTCTTGTTTAGAATAGGCCTGTCATAAGGATTTTTGTTGTGCGATATACTGTCACAGAAATTGTTGAATGAGTGATAATATTATCATTTTGAGATCATTTTATGCTGTTGATTATATAAAGATTATATAACAGCATAATAATGCAAATAGCCAAACATTTTAAAATAATTGTCAATAGGGTATTTAGATTCTATGATTTGATGTTAAAGTGAATGCCTGTCGCTGTTAAAAAAAAAAAAAAAAAAAAAACGCCTCATGCTCTATGTCCATATGCGATATGAATGTGGAGCTGCTTATTGCACTGGTATCAGAACGAAAAGTCCTGTATGATAAACGAGACATCGACGTTGTTTAATTCGCTAGTGACTTCAACAAAGTCCATAGAATCACTATTGATTGGTGATTCTAAGCTCTTTGACAACGAGCGTGTCAACTTTCTCTCTTCTTCTGTGTTTTCAAGCGGGTGTCAGAAGCTTAAAGTTGTGTAGCGTCACCCTGTGCACTATGGTCTTTCTGTTTTCATTAAGCGGCATCTAACGGCAAGGATTGATTTTGCATACTCTTCTGTGATTTTTATTTTTAATTAATTAATTAATTAATTAATTTATTTATTATTATTATTATTATTATTTTTATTAATTAATTAATTAATTAATTTAATTTATTTATTTTTTCACACACACCATTTCTAGTCTTTACAGAGAATGGTCTGAAAAAGAGAAAATATCCAATGAGTTACCATTCGCACAGGCTCAGCAAAATTTAGTTTCTGCTACGACATTCGGATGGTAGGGTCAGAATTCGGCGTAAACAACATGACTGCATGGATCCATCCTGCATTGTATTAACGGTTCAGGTTGGTGGTTGTGGTATAATAGTGTGGGGGATATTTTCTTGGCACACTTTGGACCTGTTCCTAAGCATGGTGTCAACTTCACAGCCTAGCTGAGTATTGTTCCTGACCATGCCCATCCCTTTATGACCACAATGTACCCATCTTCTGATGGCTACTTCCAGCAGGTACTGTACTCAAATGGCCTCCACAGTCACCAGAACTCAATCCAATAGAGCACCTTTGGGATGTGACACCGGAGATTCCCATCATGGATGTGCAGCTGACAAATCTGCAGCAACTGCGTGATGCTATCATGTCAATATGGACTAAAATCTCTGAGGAATATTTCCAGTACCATGTTAAATCTATGCCACGAATGATTAAGGCAGTTCTGAAGGCAAAATGGGGTCCAACCCAGTACTAGTAAGCTGTACCTAATAAAGTGGCCGGTGAGTGTAGTTTTATACCTGCCAATGGATGTTTTTTGCTGGCTTTAATAGAACATTTACTTATTTTCATCATTTGCATTTCTGTATGTAAGGCAGTGTTGTTGAGTCTGGAAGATTTGCTCCAGCTCTCATTAAATTCACCTAAATCAGCTCAGGGTCTGCGGGATTAATACAGACCTCCAGGTGGGTGTTTTGGAGCAGGATGAAGCTACTTTGCAAAGACGTGGCTCTCCAGGAGCAGGATTGAACACCGCTGATGTAGGGGATTAGGTTTTTGTAGATCTTTGAAGATTTAAGGCTTTAGAAACGGCAGAAAACAATGAGAGTAGATGAATTTGCACAGGTCTGCGGAAGAGTCTTAGGCCACTGTAAGATTTGTTGTTTTGGCAATGGTTTGATGACCACATATAACTATCTGTCTGCCTCCAATTCTCTCCTTAGAGAGTGAAAAGGCTGATGAAACACTGAGAGTCATGAACTGAACTCTACAGAGGCCAGCCCTGATTATTATAGAGACAGTGTGGGATTACCTGGAGGAGATATTAATAAAAGATCTAAAGATGAACTTGTGGAAGTGCTGAAAGAAGCTTTGTAAACATCAGAGCGGTCTCCCCAAAAGAGTTCACGAGTACGCTTAGTGATAGGACACACCAAAATGCCAGAAGAAGGCATTTGTTTTTCTGAAAATCATATATGTGTTTAATATTTGGTGCACATATTTCCCAAACCACAGAGGTAGGCGTCCATTCTTTGTATGTGTGTTACTTTGTTAGCTTGATCTGATTATTGACATGATCCAGGATAGTTTTGTTTTTTAAAACTCATCTAGGCATTGTTGTCATAGCAACAGGTCTGAAAGCTCAAACCTGCTCAGGAGCAGTTCATTTCAAATAAACAGATTAGATTGTGTCATTTCGAGCAAAGGAGATGCTGAAAGTCTAAACCAACTGATGATATTTTCTTTCAAGAGTATTTTATTAAATTGGGGAAAATGGCTGTAAAGTAAAAATAACAAAATAAGTCTTATAAATAAATGTACAAAAACAGGAGTGATACATTTTCAAAGGGTTCAAATGGTACATCTTTTTACATTGTATGGAAAACAGGTACACTTTAGGTATTTAATATATACTTTTAAGATAGGACTGGGCAAAATGGCAAAAATTTAATCTCAATAATTATTTTATGCAGCATGACCTACACTCAAAAATGACTAGCTGCTTGTTCAACCTACTTATTTAAAATGAGATTAATCAACATAATTCTTGAGTTTTTTGAGGGGCAACTTAACTGTTTTTACAAATATAAGTGGATTGAGCATAAACAATTAAGCTACTTTATCAATTTGTCTTGGGACAACATGACGGAACCCAACGTTTTTGCAGTGTATTTTTGGCTCATATTTTCAGCCGATAACTTTTGGCTGCTAAAATATGCCACATCTCTAATATCAGCACAATTATAGATTCCTGTTGTTGCATATTTCTGCTCTGTGAGTAACAGATCAAAATTTAATAGAAATGTCCAAAGTTTATCATTATCACCATGAATTTTATCGTGTATTATATGGTTTATCGGCCCAGCCCTACTTTAAGATGCCAATATGGACCTTTAAGTTCCAAAATTTTATTTAGTTCAGTAAAACTGACATCATTTCTACCATTTGTATCAGGGTGTTTCTTTATGCTGAGAAGGAGCTCAAATTCAAGTATGTTAATAGGCATTTGATTTCTGATGTGCTGAAAGTGGTCAACCAATCCCAGCAGCCTGGGCAATGATCCAGAGTAGAAAAGAGTAGACTCAGAAAAGAGGGGTTTAGAGGAGGGGTAACCAAATGTTTTTGTATGAAGGGCCAAAAACTAAATATCATTGGTAAATATACCACACTATTACATTAAAGTTGCCAAATAGGTAATTTCCTTATTTCATAATATTTTAAAAATAAATTGAAAATTTTACTTTAAATCATATTAACTAACGCAGTGTACATTTTTATTTGTATAACTTATTGTAATAAAAGCACAAACAATCACATTTATAGCGTAGTGGAGTTCAATGCTGAATACATTAGTCAAGCAGAATCTGCCTTTGCCTTCATTTGCTCACTGATATCTCTGGGTTGCCCATTTATCTGTCAGGTGACAGTATGTACATTAAAAAAAAAAAAGATTCATTTAATTGAAACAATTAATTTGGATTAGCTTTTTGTAGCTTAGCAATAAAACAAACAAAAATTTAAACATTAAAATAGAAACGACAGTCTCTAAACCCTTCCCATTATTCTCCCTTTCTTCTCAGATAGGATGGTGGGCCAAATCAAAGGTAACCATGGGCCAACTTTGGTCCACGGGCCCTAGTTTGGGCATCTCTGGTTTAGAGAGACTGGATCCTTGAACAAACTGTTTTGTACACAGAGAAACAGCTGATGGCACAATACATGTTATCAGAAAATGATTAAATGATTTTTGACCTTCGATTGATGTAAAACTATAGAAGGAGGCCTCCAAAACAATTTCAGGAACTATGGATCCATTTCACAAGACTCTTATAACGCATTAAACGGTCTCCAGCATCTTAAATGCGATTAATTTTTTTAATATATATATTTAGATTTTTGAAAAAAGTATGAACATTTTTATTTGTACACCATGTATGTGGGTATATATGTAGATTGGTAGGTAGGTATATCATCTTTGCATCAAATTACAAAAATGGAATTACTGCTTGTATTGCTCAAGGTGTTTCCAATGCAGTGTCTATGGGGCAGGACACTAAATTTTGACGTTGTTCTCTCTTCTGGTTGCTGTTATCAGTCTCAAACTTTTTTCTGAAAATCTAGATAACACCATTGTGCAGTTTTTCTTTGATTTCAGCAAAAAGGATTGAAATTTTTTTGTTGTTGTTGTTGGACTCTTTCATTCACTGCGCTCTAAGGGTTCTTTTACATCTGTGGTTTGGTTCATTTGGTCCGGACCAGGGGCAACAAATGATACATTGTAGTGTTTTTCTGCCGTTTTGGGTCCTTTTCACACCACATTGATTGCTTTGAAATGAACCAAAATGCAGTCATGTGACAAAATCCACATCACTCGTTGGCCAGACGTTATTGAACATATTTCCTAAAATGCTGTTCAATTGGTCAGAATTAACGTGGAACTCCCGCACGTAAACAAACCGGCAGACACAAAATGTTGCTGCGCTGGCTGATTGTATCCCTGGTCATAGTATACTATATAGTTTGTATACAGCACTTTAGACAAACTACATTTTGAGAATGAAGCGCGGCTGCGGCTGGAAAACAATGTTTTTATGCATTGCAATTGGTGAAGGTGTTAAGAGGAGGCGTGATTAATTTAGCTAAACTACGATATAGTCATCTTCCAGAAATATTACCTGATGGATCGTTGGTAGTGCCCCCCATCCCCATCTCCTCCCACCCCCCTCTAGTGCCGAACTCTAGTGCCATTCAACCGAACTAAATAAGGCAGGGTCCATTAAAATAAGCCAAAGTCTACATACAGTATATGTGCTCATTTAAAAGTATTAGTGTCCAAAGCACCGCTGTTCTCCTTTGGTATGAGCTCAGCCCCACCGCCTGTAGCATACCAAACACAACAGCTACGTTTATTGTAATTTCTTAATGCGATTATGTGGCTTTGAGTCTCTTCAGGTGTCACTTTTATCATCTTAGCGGCTTGTAGTCTTTCATTTATCTCTCCCTCCTTTCCTCCAGCCTCTCAAAGTAAACAGTCGAGTGTTTTACTTTCTTAACCTTCGCTGTACTAAGAAGCTTTGTCAACACCCACCACATAAACAAACCTCAAATATCCTTGGCTATAAAACGGCGCTATTGTCGAGCGGATTGACCTTCCCTCCCATCATCACGTAAGATCCACGGAAGCCGTTTTACGCACAGTTTCTTGTCTGCCGTCGCAGACAACAGAGTAATTGGCCTTATCTTCTGAGGCGATAGATTTGCTAGGAGTTGCACATAATCTTATTATCCTACCAAACACACAACAAAGCAATGAAAGCTTTTCCCAGCATTCCTCTTGTAGTAGGAATCCCATGGTTCCAGAGATGATTCCAGGAATTTCGCTGCATTAGTTGTCTGCTTTCTCAGTTTTTTATTTTTTTATTTTTTTTTATTTCATCTCGAAGATGTTTATGAACATCAACACACAGCCTGTTTATATAGCAATCTGTGCCATACTGCTTTTGGGTTGAAAATAAATGATATATTAATTTCTACTAGGGTTCAATCACTGCTCTCTTGTTAAAATACTAAATAAAAGTTTTCCATCTTACATAAAATTTTAGACATATGTTTATAGTTCAATATATGTATTTTATATTTGAAAATGTCATCAGTAGTTTACAGAATAAAACAATAAATTACCCAAAGTTATCGCTAGTAGGCCCACACGAAATCTGCATGTACAGAAATCTGCAGATTTTAAGCCCATCATTGAGTCAAGGTATTTACTTGTTTAATGTGTAAATTTATATTTATTCAGTTTAAGTAATTTCACTAATATTATTGTGATATATGGCGCCATGGTGGTGCAGTGGGTAGCACAATCACGTCACAGCAAGAAGGTCGCTGGTTCGAGCCTCGACTCGGTCAGTTGGCATTTCTGTGTGGAGTTTGCATGTTCTCCCAGTGTTCGCGTGGGTTTCCTCCGTGTGCTCCGGTTTACCCCACAAGACCAAAGACCTATGGTATACAGTAGGTGGATTGGGTTGGCTAAATTGTCTGTAGTGGATGTGTGGGAACGAGTGCGTATGGATGTTTCCCATTGATGGGTTGTACTGGATAAGTTGGCAGTTCATTCCGCTGTGGCGACCCCAAATTAATAAAGCGACTGAGCCAAAAAGAAAATGAATGAATAATAATAGTAATATTATGTTCATATGATTTATTTATAAAACAGTTCGTAAAATAATATTTCTGTCTTTTACATTTAATATAAGAGACTTGCTTTGTTTACTAAATAAGTGGATCTAATTGGATTTGCATTGAAACATTAAATAAAAGTTACAAATTTATAATATTTATTTCATATATTAAGTTTTTAGTTATGATACTACTAAGATTCCACAAATCCACTGATTTTTATTATTATTATTTTTTTTATTAATTATTTTTTTTTATTTTTTATTTTTTATTTTTTACAAAATTCTCTGCAATGCAATGTCCACAGATTCTGCCTGGCTCTAGTCAGCTATAAATAGTAAATCCTCAAAATCTGACTATTCAAAATCTTACGGTGCAACATGGGCATTGTATATTATACAGTATATAATGCTAAAGTTGCCATCTGTCTCTTATTTTGTAATTGGATTAAATAGTTTGGTTATGTGTGTGCTAGTGTTACTGCTAAAGCTTGATTTTAGGCTGTCTTTTTTTCTTCTGTAATGAGCATCAGAATGGCTGTTCAGCCGGTTAGACACATGGGAACGTGTAGGTCAGCCGTCTGCTTCGGCAAATTCAATACTCAAGAGGCCTGTTCATTCTGGAGTGTCTGTTTAAAAGGTATTAGATTGAGTCATTGGAATGGAATTGTTTTTGGTGGAATAATTTGTGCTACCTGATTTATTGCTCTCTTCATATTGAGTTGTGGGTAATTTAATGATTCCTGGTCTTCTGCTCAGGAGTTTGGACTGAGGAGTTTCTCTTTGGTTTGACTTCAACAGAGATGCTTTTGATTGTAGATGAATTTTGATTTTTTTTTTTTTTTTTTTTTGCAGCACAAACTCTTATTTGATGGCTGTTACATACTAAAGTATCTTCCTCTCAACTACAACACAGTTTTGTATGTGTATAATTATGTGTATGTGTATCTATTTTTTGACAGTAAATAGTTTTGCTACACAAGGTTAATGTAGCAATGTACTAAACCCATCAAATTAAAACGTAATAAAATACATAAACAAATAATACTATACAGTTTAAATTTATTACTAATGTAAAAAATGCAAAACTACCAAAGTTTTTAAATGAAAATGTAAAATATTTTGGTTAATAAAAATTAATGGATTTTTATTTTATAATTTTTTTAATTTAATATAAAAATTTTATTTATTTTATTTTATTTTATTTTATTTTATTTTATTTTATTTTATTTTATTTTATTTTATTTTTATTTTATTTTATTTTATTTTTTATTTCATTTATAATTTTTTTTATTTTCTATATTTTTTGTTTTATTTTCATGTATTTTTTTTATTTTATATATATTTTTAATTTTATATCTACTTCTACTTTTTTATTTTAGTTGATCCTTTGATATTTTGCATGCTTTTTAAAATTGTAGTTGGTTGTTTTGTTTGTTTGTTTTTACGCTCTGACAAAGACAATAATAGGCAGATGCATTATTCCTTGTCACAACTGCCCCTGCCACACTCCTAGTCATTTATTTCTGTTGTCGCGCTGTCAAAGTCTGCTAACATACATCATCTCCGTTTGTGTCCCCTCTCTCAGAGTCACACTCGGGTCGTTACCAGGTGCCAGAGTTGTTTTAGCGCGCCAGTCTCCACCGACTTGTTATTAGATCAGCGTGATAACACACCCCGACACCTCACAAAACGCAATTTCACACTCATCGACTGCTATCAGTGGTTAATGAGATGCCTCTCGTTGGTCCTTTACCCCTTCGGTTTACCCCTCCTTCATCTCTCATTTCTTTTCATCTCCAATAGGCACCTGTCAGTGTGGATACGAGCATGGCCCAACGCATGCAATCATACACCAATTACGCCACTGGAAAGCATTTAAAGATGCCCAGTGCCATTGATCTAACATGCAGAACGCTTCTCTGTTGCTTTCTGTTCTTCTCTGTTGGTGATACTTTCCAATCTGAAGGCCATCTCCCACTCTCCTGAGCAAATGAGCTTTTTTATATATAAAATGTGGGCTACATTCATTTGGATGTGTATGGAGAGAATGTGAAAAAAGCTCATTGAAGATGTTACCTTGAGATTTTCTAAAAAAAGGACTGTCGTTTGATTTGTTAGTTTAGCACAGTGCATTACATTTTGAAGCACTTGCAAAAAAAAAAAAAAACAAGTATTCATGACCACAAAACTATATGAAAAAAGGGAAGGTTATGAATGTTATGAAAATGTTAAGTTCAGAATTAATTTTAACTACGTTTGTTTGTTAATGCAGCTAATGCTCTTGCACCTTCATATTTATTAGATTAGATTCGATTCAACTTTATGGTCATTATACATGTACATGTACAAGGAAACGAAATGCAGTTTAGGTGTAACCAGGAGTGCAATAGGCATGGGTCGGTATAAGATTATGACGGTATGATAACCTTTGGATAAAAATATCACGGTTTTATGGTATGACAGTGTTGTGTTTACTGCTCTAAAATATATTCTTTCTAACTGTCTAACTAAAAAACAAAACCTCTTTCCCCTTTGAACACAATACATTTTATTTTGAGAAACATTTAAAGTATTTTGGGGCAGTAAACATGTCAGGTGAAATAATTCAAGTGAATCATTCTGCGGTCTCCGTTTGTTTCAAAAACACAGATTTCTTTACAATTTACACCTAAATAACAAACAAAAAACAAAAAAATGTAAATAAAAAAATTATTACTCATATCTTAGAAACGGTATAGCAGAAAATTTTGGCGGTATGAAAACCGTGACTTTTTTTGAACCGTGGTATACCTTGAAAATGGTTATCGTCCCATGCCTAAAGTGCAATAGCAGCAAGTGCAGAATACAGGTATAAGTTGTAAAGTGCAGTTATAGAAAAACTATGGTGATTATGTGAGATTTTAAAGGTTCATAAAACCGAACAGGGCCCTCATCAGCAGGTCAGTTGTTGCTGGAGGTCCCCAGATGGGGTGGATCGTTCATTTTCAGGGGCAGGTCCAAAACTATGGAATACCCTCCCTCTAGAACTTTGCATCATCACAGATTTGGCACTGTTTAAAGCTAAACTCAACCTATTTATTTAGGCTTGCTTTTGATATTTGTTAGTTCAAAATGCTGTTTTATTGTTTTGACACTTGTGTTCTAATCATTTTATATGTTTTAATTGTTTAATTTTTGTTTTGGTTGTAATAAGGTGCTATATAAATAAAGTTTGATTGATACAGATCCAGAAAAGCTTCAACCCAAGCTCATTCTGATTATGTACCCCTGAATAAATTTCTGTAGAGTGCCAAACACGTCCCAGGAACTATGTTTGTTTTTTGTTGTTTGTTTTTTCGAATCCGCTAGAGGTCACTGTATAAGCCTTTTTGAGATCTCAAATTCTCTTACCAGTGCTATTTGTGTATGCTCTTCTCATGTCCACTAGAGGCCACTGTCGAATGACTGACTAACTGACCGACTGACTGACCTATCGACTGATCCACTCACCTTCCTCCTTCCCTAAACCAAACCAACATTTTTTAAAAGAAAAACCTGCTTTCTGGAACCATTCTTTGCTGGACTTGAATCCTGTCGTCGCTGTCAATTCCTTTTCACATCTCAAACACTTTGATGTACGCTGCGAGCCACTGGACAAACTGGTAACAGCGGGAAAGCCGTCCATACAGAGTTAAGCGGTCAGCTGGTAAGCAAGAAAAGGGAGTCATTCAGTACCACCCCATAGCATTTGTTTAAAGACAAAATGCAGCCATACTTTTCCTCTGGCTACATAATTCGTGATCTCCAGAAATGTATATAGGGCTACATTTTCAGAATGAGCTTATGTTTGGCATATTTTATTTGCTGGAACTATAATCCACAAACTTTTACATGAAAACTAGGTTTCTACTAGTTTAAGTTTTTAGAAAGTCACAACACTGTTAAGGATTTTTGTAAATTACACAGTATTTTACTGTAATATGAATTGTATTTTACTGTAAAACAGTTATGCAGTATGTTTCTGTATTAAGTTGTTTTGTGAAAATTGCTGTATATTTTACAGTAAAGATATGAAATATAAACGCTTATACAGTGAGATAAATGGTGCTGTGAATGTAAATGCAGTATTTTTGCTGTAATTAATTTACAGTAAGTTAGTGGAGAACTGCTGCTCAGTTCTAGATTATACAAGGAGTTGTCAACTGTAAGGGTCTCAAATTATAACAAAGTCTTGGGATTAAATGTTGTATACACAAAACATTAAAAAAAACATATGAAAAATTCTCATTCTTTTTAATACAAATATCCAAATCATCTAAAATGAAAATGTTTATTTAACAGGGAACATTTGGAAAATAGGAAATTACTTACTGTTTTCTGAAAAATAGAATGAAATTAAGTGATCTTATATTTAAAGCAAGAACAAAAAAACAGTATACAAAAAAAAAGATTTTTAAATAATTATAATCCTATAATTACTTCAGTTTGTTTATTTATGACCTCTTCTGTCATAAATAAATATTAAATGTATCTTAGTTTTTTGCACTCAAACAAGCAATTTTTTTAATTATTATAACTAATATTTTTACAGTGTGACCTAAGGTTAGAGAACACATTTAAAAGTTCTGTATTCTGGTGTCTGGACGTAGTTACTCAAGTCATAGTTACTCAAAGCTATCTAATGTGTAAAATGAGTTAAAAATAATGAAAACTGGTGAACATGTTTAAACTTATTGTATTGCTATACAACTCACTAAAATTGGTATGTGATCTTGATAGATGTAAATATCAAATGGAATTTAAAATGTATTTTTTTTCCAAACTTAATTAAAAAATAAAAAATAAATAAATCTGCAAAAGGCTATAATAATTACTGAAAACATTTCAAATCTTCTCTAAATGCCCAAAGATCCTATTTACCAAAATGCTTTGCAGATATCAAGACAACTGTCTTTTTAAAAAAATTATTATTTTTTTTTATTATTATTTATTTATTTATTTATTTATTTATTTATTTTTTAGATATTTGGATCTATTATGGTAATGTTAATTTGAAATTTTATGATTTCTGAAACTAGTAGTAGAATAACAGATCAAACTTCTGAAGGTAGAATAACATAGCTAAGAAATATCATGACTGACCAATCAGAATCAAGAATAAACTACAATGAATAAACTACAACACTTTAGAGTGTTTGGAAACATTCCGGCAATGCTACTTTTGAATGTTTTCCCAACATTCTAAAATAAACAACTTTATAAAACTGCAACCGATGCAAGCTGTTAGCAAATCTGACCCTTGCCTGTAATGAAGGTTTGTTTGCTTTACCATTTCCCCACCCTGACATGTGCGGTACTGACTCACACCTCTGCTCTGTGCCAATCTATCACCCTCTACCCACTGTAAGTCTACAATCTGTGGGCTCTGACCTGACCTTCCGCCCAAATATTACTGATTCAGTTCAGGAAAATAACAGTTTGTGTGGGCAGATGACTCTTCAAGTTATTTATCTCATCGCTTCCACATTTGCCATAATGAGAAATAAAGTAATAGTGTTAATTGGAACGCGTTGTGATTATTTCATTTGCGACTTCTTTATTGCTCTGTCATCTCTGTGTGCAAATGTTTGTGTCGGAGCGAAAGTGATGAAGGTTTCTCATAACTCTGAACAGAGAAAGCGTGGGGATTACAGGTGCCATCTGGTCTCAAAACAGATAACAATAAAAAAGGGACATAAGAGACATGTTTCAATATAATATGTTGCCTGCTTTCAGCAAAGGTGATTCCAGCGGAGCAGATCAAATCTAGAATGATGCAATTGATATGAACCACATTAATTTCTTGGTTGTCATGTGTGAATTCTGCTAAAGATGACATCAAGACTATGCTACTATTGTGTGAGATAGAAACCCTGTAAATATTGTTGGATATGTATTTATCTAATATAATTATCAAAATATTGCTAACATATATTAAGACAATGACATCTTTTTAATTGTTCTATGCAGCTTTAATTTAATGTAGCATTTTTTGTTACTAAAATGTCTTTATTTGTTAATTATTTTATTTGGTTATTAATTTAATCATTAAAAATGAGTTTTTTTGTTATTATTTGTCAAATAGATGTGGTTTGCAAGGACAAATCATTTTTTGTAGATGCATTCTATAAAAGTCCAATACAAACCTTTTGTAATCTTATAAACAAATGATCCCACCAATCAAATGATTATTCATAATCATAATTTATAAAGTGCTATGACTGCATTGTCTCACTTTAGTCTCTGTCTACTTTGAACTTGCTGCTGTATTTGCAAAGCTTCCCATTCATTGAGCCAAGAAAGTACTTAGACTCTAGTAAACAGTTGGAAGTAACCTATTGATTCATGTAGGAAGCAGCCCGATGATATTGCACATCCAGCTGGTTGTTATTGCAAAATATGGGTTTTATGTAAAGGATAAAGTACATCCAGGCAGGTGTATCACAGAATAAAGCCTAAAAGACTTTAATCAGCATCTGTTGTATAAGCCTGTAGTCTTTTATTCTGTAAAACAACCACCTGAATGTGCTTTATCCCACTTATTATAGCTACTTGCCACACATGTAAAAATTAGACACAAATCATTGTTCTGAGCTGTGTTTGTTAATTCTTTCGTTAAACGCAAATCTGACAGAAATTAAATTAAATGAATAAGGCATAAACTAACCTCTAACTAAAGCATGATAGACAAACATATAAATGTGGATGTGAACGTATTCACTGATAGACCCACCCGTTATAATCATCTTGACTGTGTTAGTTTCAGCTGTTGTTATCTGGGAATAATATACCTTGGAATGTAATAATTGACCAATCAGAATCAAGTATTCCAGAGAGCTATATAATAATCTGTGATTAAAACAACCTGATTTTTGTACATTATCTCTGGCATAGACCATCTGACCATAATGTTGCGGTTTACCAGCCCACTGGAAAAATACTTTAGATGAAATTTCTTGACTGGTAAAACAAAGTCTAGGTTTTTAGGACTAATAAGTGAGATTTTCCTTAAAACAAGCAAAATAATGTGGTTATAGTGTATAGAGCAGGGGTGCTCAACCCTGTTCCTGGAGAGCCACCCTCCTGCAGATTTCAGTTGCAACCCTGATCAAACACACCTGAACCAATTAATTAGGACCTGGACAGCACTTACGGGCAGGTGTGTTTGATATGGGTTGCAACTGAAATCTGCAGGAGGGTGGCTCTCCAGGAACAGGGTTGAGCACCCTTGGTATAGAGCATTGTTTGTGGCATATGGCCTGTGTTTACACTTGGCCACATGTGGCTGTTGTGTTTCATGTGAACATGCAGTTAATGGGTTCTCTCTTTGGCTGTGTTCTAGTCCTGTTTTATGTGAGTGCATGGCTTGTAGGTTGTTTTTGTGGCATGTGCTCTGCTGTCTATTTTCTAGTCCCACCCTCCTTGTTAACCCATTATTAGTTAATCCTGTTCACCTGTCTGTTAATTATTTCTCCTTTATAGCTCCCTCTTGTCGCTGTTTTGTGCCAGTTCGTCATCGTATATTGTCTTGTCCAGCCCTGCCTTTCCCCGCCAGCCCAGTCCAAGTTTGCTTTTGTCTTTTGGTAATGTTTTCTACCATAGGGTTGTTTTTGTTGCTTTTTGTTTTACTTTTATAATTAATAAACCAATCTTACTGTCCCTGAAATTGAGTCATCCTTCTCCAACTTCAACTGTAACAAACGGGGTACCTAAAATAATTTTATTTCAAAGTGAACATAATGTAGCACATAGGCTCATTCAAAAAAACATGGGACTATATACACTTCTGGAGATCACAAATTATGTAAAACGTTCGGATGACCGCATTTTGTTTTTAAAACAAGCGCTACGAGGCGCTATGATGCAGTTTCTTTTTGCACTTACCAGCTGACTGCTTACCTCCGTACGGATGGCTTTCCCGCTGTTACAATTTACAGGTTGTCCAGTAGCTCGCCATATACATCGACGGAGTTGTGGTGCAGACAGAAGTTGACCACGATGAGGGGTTTCTAGTCTGGTTCCAGAAATTAGGTAAGACAAAATAAGAAGTCAAAAAATGAAATAAGTAATGAGAGGGTGAGAATGTGGTAAAATCTGAAAACGTGGTAAAAATTTATGCCGGTTAGGTTTAGGGAAGTAGATGAACAGGTCAATCAGTGCGTTTAAAAACACTATTGGTTGGGTTTAGGGAAAGAGGAGGGTGGGTCAGTTGCCTCTTGTGGATTTACGCGAGAAGAGCAGGGGCGAATGGCACTCACAAGAGAAATTTGAGATCTGAAAAAGCTTACACAGCGGCCTCTTGTGGATTTGCCAAATCAAAAACTGCAAAAAACATACCTCCTGGGACGTATTTGGTACTCTCCAGAAATTTATGTAGTGATACGTTTTTAGAAATAGTCTGGGTTGTGATATTGTTTGGCTTATCCCATTGATAGATTATTTTGCTTGTTTTACAGAAAAAAATCATTTAAATGTGACCATATTATTTCTGAAAACAATAATGTTTTTTATTTGTCAATAAAATGCTGCTCAGCTTAAGAATTCTTAGAGAATTGGTGTAAAAACAAGATAAAACTTCTAAGTAAGAAATGCATTGTTTTTTGCAGTGTGTTTTTCTACATTTTCCATAAAATTGTTCTAATTTGTCCCTCTAGGATATAACAAGCCATATAAACCCTTAAAGGACTCTTCTGTTCGTCATTTTTAGCGACACATTAACATTTCGGATTGATTGCGCCAGACATCCAATTGAACTGCTAAAATGACCTGGAAGTACTTTAACATTCCCGTTGAGGGCTATTGAGCTTATAAGGCTAATCTCCACGGCTCATGATCCAACCGCTGGCCGATGGTGTGTGTCAAATGCAGCGGAAGTCATCCTGAAAGGACAAACCACGATTACAGAGGACAAACGGCTTATTTTGCAACACAATGCTGGAGATAATGTCTTCAATTAATGACCCGGCTCACAAAGAGCAGAGATAAATGTAACACACAATCGATGCTATGAATAACTGTGAGACTGTCACACCAAAGAGCCTCCGTTCTTGAAGAAAGACATAATCGAAAGTGTCAGCTCAGCAAGAAGCAGCTGACTCCGTCCCGCCTTGTCTTTTGTATTGTTTCCTGAGAGAATCTTGTGACCTTGAGCAAATCGCCCAGCTCTCCCTTTGTCTCCTTCTGTTATTTGTCCTTTCTTTCATTTTTATTTTCTGGGCATATTTTATTATATCGGTTAGCCACGAGCTAATGGATGTTCTGCAATGGAAAATCTGTGGCTTTTTATAATACTCTGATGGATCATGTCGAGGGCTTGATGAATCGTGCCATCATTACTGTAATGAAATGTTTTCCTGCAACAGCCGTGATTTTCACAGAGCAAATTGAAGCGATAGAAATGAGCAAAGCTGTAATTGACTTGGTCTGAAGCTCGGGAGGAATAATCTTTTTTGTTGTTGTATGTATAGGAATGTGATTGTGTTTGGATGATTGCAATTTTCTGAAAACTGATTTCCGGCTCTGTAGTGTAACTGGATAAGCCATATTTGAAGGTGATGTAAAAGTCACAGACCTACTTCAGGTAAAGTCTGTATTATAATGCTGGTTTGCTTACCACTCTGCTACGTAGCAAAGATATGTATAATAATATATTGAACGTCAAATTCTTCATTTAATAAGACACCATAATCAAGGTCTTCAGGCGCTGCAATAAAAGCAGACCAAGTTGTGCATTACAAGAATTTTTTTTTACCACCATTAAAGGAAATTAATGGCAGCATAAAATGAAAATTGGCTCCATCTACTTTATTAATACACATTCTTGTTCATTTTGATCATCTTTATGGCACTTTTGCGTGCTTTAATAACATTTGATCGCTCTAGCCCTGCATTTTTATTATATTGAAAAAAAGAGTTCTGTATATTCACTACTGAAATCTTTTTTGTGTGTCTTGTAGAAGGTCATTCATCCCTAATCTTCCTCATGTTTTTATGTTTCACATTTTTTTATTAACTAGTTTACACAATTGTTAAATTTTTTTTTTTTAAAGTGCTGTTTGCACTGATTAAATGAGGCAAAATTAACAAACTGATTATGCCACTTTACTAGGATCATTTGCCAAGAAGTTGATGCTAGTATTGCTCTTTGCAGCACAATTCATTCATTTTCCTTTTGGCTTAGTCCCTTAATATATCAGGGGTCGCCACATCGGAATGAACTGCCAACTTATCCAGCATATGTTTTACACAGATGCCCTTCCAGCTGCAATAGAGTACTGGGAAACACCCATATACATTCATACGGTACAGCCAATTTAGTTTATTCAATTCACCTATTGCACATGTCTTTAGACTGTGGGGGGAAACCAGAGCAATCGGAGGAAACCCATGTGAACACGGGAAGAACATGCAAACTTCACACAGAAATGCCAACTGGCCCAGTTGGGACTTGAACCAGTGACTTTCTTGCTGAGAGGTGACAGTGCTAACCACTGAGCCACCATTGCACCCTAAACTAGATGTATGTAATTTAAATTATACTTTAAATTGTTTTGACCATAAAGCAGAACCACTGCTAACCACTGAGTCACCGTGCCGCCACTCTTTACAGTGCAATATTTGACCAAATTCTATCACAGGCAAACAGGAAAAGGAGAGACTTAATGCGTACTTAATGACGAGGGTAATAATACTGTAATATCCAATAGCTAATAGTAATATGCAATAGCATAGTAATGTCTTAGCTACCTCTTCACAAATATTTTAGAACATATTTGTGAGTTGGCAAAGCCCTGGTGAAGCAGATGTCTGGTTTCTCGAGATCCGACAACTGTTACTAAATTGCTATGGTTACTACCAGGGCTTGACATTAACTTTATTTTGATCACCAGACACTGCAGCTAGTACTTTTTACTACTAGCCACCTGCCATTTTTACTAGCCATAATTTGGTTGTTGGGAAAATCTATTTTATTTGCATAAATTTTACTTTGGCGTGCTAAAATGACTTTGCTCAATGAGCATGAGCGAATGGGTTGTGGTTTCATAGGCTGTTTTTCAATACCAAGTATGCAAAGTTCAGACTTGGAAGAACAAACTCCCGAGGACGTGAGGACAGTCAGGTACTTCCTCTAATGGAATGGCTGTGTATTTTATAATTCAATTCAATTCAATTCATCTTTATTTGTATAGCGCTTTTACAATGTAGATTGTGTCAAAGCAGCTTCACATGCATTATAAAAAATTGAAACACTGTCAGTCCAGTTTTCAGTGTTGAAGTTCAGTTTAGTTCATTTCAGCGTGGTTTAATAATCACTGCTGAGAGTCCAAACACTGAAGATTAATCCATCGATGCGCAGCCCTACAAGTCCCGAACCATGCAAGCCAGAGGCGACAGCGGCGAGGAAAAAACTTCACCAATTGGCGAAAGTGAAGACTTAAAAAACCTCGGGAGAAACCAGGCTTAGTTGGGCACGACCATTTCTCCTATGGCAAGACGTCTTGTGCAGAGCTGCAGTCTATGGCGCCGGGACTGGAGAACGCTGGACATCCATCATGGAGAGACCACAGGTGGGTCACCGGCTGGTCAACAGGCTGGCCCTTCGGGAACAATGCGAGGACTCGTCTGTCACAGGGATCGTCTTACAGGAATCTGTCTCATGCTCTCCACTCCTCCATGACCACCACAGCAGCTGCTCAGGATACGACATGGTCCAGGATTATGGAAACCTCGGGAATAATAAAAAACAGACTAACATGAGTGCAGATTATAAAGTCACTTATCTCACCATAGATTCATCTGTTTCACTGTACATTTAACAAAATGATTTAATCATATAAAGCATGGCCTTATAATTAATATTATATTAATATCAGGGATGTGATTTCCGTATTTTCCGAGCTCAATGGGGCAGTCCCTGTGATTTTTGCAAATCCAAAGTTTTTATATAAGGGTGGGTAATCGTGAGGTTCATCGTCATAAAGCAGACGACCTGATGGTTTGCTCCTTCAGTGTTCATCATTGTGCACAAGAAGGAGTAGTAAATGGTTCATTCCTGACGTCATTCAGGGATGTAATTGTAGACCTACTTAGGCTGTTGTGTCTAATGATATTGTCTAGTCCTATAATGTGCATGTATGTGGAAGCCGCTGATCGTGACATTGTTTTAAATGATTGCGCGGCTCTGCACGCTACTTCCACTCTCTCAATGGCATGTCATGACTACGTGCACTTTTTGTACATTATAAATAAAGCCAGGATGCACATTTGTTATTATCCTCCGCAAATCATCGGTTCTTGTGTCAAGTGCTACAGCCGGGCACCTCAAATTTAATAGTTGAAAGTTTAGATGATTGGCTATTACAAATAAGTCCATTTTATTGCACACTTTCCAGCCAATCCGAATCAAGACTTTCATCAGACCATGGAATAAAATATATTTAATACATTATTAAAATTACAAGCTGTTTTTCTTAGACCATCAGTGAAATCCAACAGGTGATTTTATTTTTAATTGTATGTCAGTTTCTTTTTTATGCTTCACAATGGAAAGTTATACAGGTTTGGAACAGCATCAGGGACACTCAGCGATGAAAATATCTCATGGAGTTAACCACTCATAACTCTCTCGTGGCTTTATTCTGCCTTAATTGCTCACAATCTTACATGGCTGCATGTAAAGGTCCATTGTTGGACTCAATGGCCCGATGAATAACCTCTGGCGGTCTTTCTATAGCCCCTCGACACTTCCACCTTCCTCATTTCTCCACCCGTAGTCTCTTTATTGCAGCTCACATCTGTTTGACTTGTTCATCTGGCTAATTCTGCTCTTGCATTAAGTTTTCATTACAGTTCTGCGAGCAGGCACACCTTGTAAGGTACAAGTTAATTAAGTTTATGCATTTGCTGGCACATAACCCAAGCTTGCAGCGCGACGCTTGATTTATGCCGTCGTCAAGGACGATCTATACTACGGCTGTGTGGAGGTGTAAAGGATAAAGTGGAGATGAAAGCTTTAAAGAGTTGTACTGCAGCCCATCTGTTTCCTCCACCGACGCCACTTCTGTTATTTGTGGCGTGTTTTCAGGTGCAGTGAGGGAATTTCAGTGGCAGATCTCATTCCTGTTCAGTGTCGGTGATTGAAGTGGAATCGCATAAAGCACTGGAATGTGCAATTATTTACTGTCCTTGGATCAGTTTCACTAATGCATTGAAAGCTGCATTGTGTCTACACTGCAAGCGATGCAGGAAAAACACAATTTGGCATAATAAAAACCTCGTTGTGACATTGCATGGTTGTTGGAAATGCATACAGCAGCACATTTTGTTTTAAAAAATGGCTACTTTTGTTCGCTCTGCTCTCCCAGTGTAATAATGGTAGAATTGTGTCTGTTTTTTTCTTTTTCTTTTTTTTTTTAAATGCATTAGCTGGTGAATTTTAAACCAAGGACCATTTGGGAATTATTGCACGACGTTACACACAGTGGTCTGCTTTTAGATGAAGGAGTGCTGGGACATTATAAGAGGCCTTAACCTATATTTCTTTCCAAATGCACCCTTATATTACTTTGCACATTTTTTTTCTTCTTCCAGCAGAGTCCGCTGAGAGCAAGTGGAAGTTTGATTTCCTCCATAATTACAAAAGTGCTGTGATACTCTGGCGTTTCAGAGCCGTCTTTAATACCTCAGAGTCTCATGAGGAGGCTGGCCAGGGAAGCATTCTACAAGAATTGCTCGTATTAGCTGAAGAAGACTAAAGAAATGCCCAAAACACTGGTACCAAGATTGGATAGTTGATTCCGAATGCGTGGATGTTTTGCGTTATGCATGCACTAAAGAACTAACAGGGTGTCTGTGGGGTCCTAAAGTCCCCATGAACGGGTAGCTGCGACCGTTATTTTTTTCGTATTGTGACGCAGTTCCTAGAGAAACCAAATATAAAATGAGGAAACTGTGGGCACGGCTTGTTTTTTCTACCGCAAGCTGAATGGATGTAGTAAGGAAGTATGTCATTCAGAAAGATCCAGTGTTCTGTTGATTTTGTCCTTGTCCTTTGTACCTTGTCAGATAGTCCTACCTCCCATTCAAAAAGTAGGTAACATTTTGAGGACGCAATATGCTACCCATCAAATTTTGCTACCAGTATGAATTTTATTGTGGAGTAGTGTGATATGGAGCTGTAATATCGCCCTAACCTACAAAATCCTTAACCCCAATCTCAGAACCACTCAAATACAGTGTTGGAAGCATAATCTGATGGGTAGGAAAAAATGTCAGGACACTGGAAAAGTGTTTGGGGAGAGTTATTACAACCTAACAGTCACCTCTTCCTCACCATTTCTGTTAGTTGCATCACGGGATTATTTTATTTATTGTAGATTAAAGGAAAACAATATTATTAAACATTCATTCATTCATTCATTCATTTTCTTTTCGGCTTAGTCCCTTTATTAATCCGGGGTCGCCACAGCGGAATGAACCACCAACTTATCCGGCATTTGTTTTACGCAGCGGATGCCCTTCCAGCCACAACCCATCTCTGGGAAAATTATTAAATATTATTGTATAAAATTATTTATTCAATGATGACCATGCTATTTTACATTTGATCAAGTTGTATATTTGAATACTGTTAGACTTCCCAGAAAACCACAAAGCACTGTTTATTTAACTTTTTTATTTTAGTTTTGTTGTATTTATATATGCTTGTAATTTGATGCAAACGCATATTGTACGCATCAACCCAGTCAATCTAAATGACTGAAATCTTCCAAAATAGAGCTATTCAAATAATCTGCTGAAATTTATATTGATATCGCATCACAATGTCAGATTTTTCCAATATCGTGCAGCCTTATGTATATAACTAGAGTTTGCTTGGTTTGACACATTTATTTAAAATATGTGGCTGAGAAATAACTGAATTTTAATTTTAATGGAACAAATAAAAAAAATCCACTGGTTGTTACAAAAAATCTTAGTGTTTTCCCCTGTAAAAGTCTAAAATTTTATTCGTAATGGTCATAAAAAGGTCTTAAAGTCTTAAATTTGACTCTGGAACTAAAGAAATCCAAAGCACTGGTATAAATATTGCATAGTAGATTCTGAATGCGTTGTTATTTTGTGTTATGCATGCACAAGGTACATTTATAGGTACAGTAGGTGAAGGTACCATATATGCAATGCACATAGGTGATTGTCTTCAGAAACATATATTGTGCTGGTTGAACGTCTCCTTACAGTCCAATAGTAATGATTAAAGTAAATGTTGCTATATGTATTTTTATATTCTGGGTGAGGCATACTGTAAGATGAAAAAAAGAAAAGAAAAGATAAAACAAAATTAATTGTTCATCTAATTAAATGTTGTCGGGCCGACATCATCTCCATAATTCTGATAAGTAGGCCAAACTGTCTGTCAGCAAATGTAGATTTGTACAACCGTGCATCTCTGTTCATGCAGATCCATCCACCATTGCCGCGTACACGCAAGCCACACGTTCATGTGCACACAGCAACACAGCAGTAAAGTCAAATGCTGAATCAATATTGGAGTTGCTTTGGCTGAAGTATTTCTGTTAGACAGGTAATGTTCTGTTTTAAAATTATTTAAGTCACGCAAAGCTGATGTAAATTGTGTTGTGTTATGAATGGGTTATATGCACAGAAGTGTTGTTCAGCCACTAAAATCTTCCGGCGATCTAGTGGCTTGTCTGCTGTCATCTTTAATGTGAGCGCGTTGGTGATTTCAGGAGGCGTGGCTTGGAACAACTGTGTTTCAAAGATATTATGCTAACTGGTTAGCATTTTGGTAGATCACCTACTGCACCTTTAAACATTGTTTAATAATTGATTACAGAATTATACATTAAAGTAAAAGATTCTCTTATTCAACAAAGCCCCTTTATTTGATTTTTCATTCACGGTGCTTTAGAGAATAAAACCTTATCTATAAAAGAGTACATAAAGAATAAACCGTTTGTTTTCATTCTGCTGCGAACCCTCCAGAGCTGCGCTGTTGTTTGTTACCTAACTAGGCACCTGCCTTCTTAACTAAAATATAACCTCATAAGTGACAGATTTGGAGCAGGTTACATACAGTAGGCAGCCACACAAATAGCTCTCCTCGTGTGAAGTACACAAGAGATGTGACTCATGGTTGATTTCAACAGCGTTTGACATTATCGTTTCCAAACTACAACGTTAAGTACATTATGTGGTGAAATTAACATTTTTAATGGGATATTTGGAAGCAAATGTTTCTCCGTCCATCTGTTCAAACGTTTACTTTTACTAATGTTTACTCACACATACAGTATGTGCTGGTGTGTGTGTATGTGTAGACCAGTCTCTGACACTCACTAAGGCTGTATAAGGCTGAGTTTATTCAGATTGCTTTAGTGATGACTGACAGCAGTTAATTTACATCACTTTAGTCTGAATATCCCTGATAAATGCTATAAATGTAAACCTATAACTGCAGGTTCATTTAGCTGTCGACTCTACACAACTTCTTAACTTTTCTAATTTTGACTGTAATGTAATTATGTGAAGCTGCTTTGGAACGATAATTATTGTGAATCGCGCTCTGAGTTAACTTGAATTGAATAGAGAAGGAGACTTTATTTCATTGTATATGGAGTGTACTAAAGTTAATTGTTTTTGAGTAAATACTGAATATTGTAAGCCAGATTATTGGCAAAGTAATTCCTCTTGATACTAGTTTATGTATATTATTTGTCCTCTGACCTTAAAAGTGATCAAAGCTGAAAGATTGTTGTTAATTCTCTATTTTCTGGAAACTAAACATGTACCTGCATGTTCTTGAAAAAAAAAAAAAAAAGCTGACAGCCCTGGTGCAAATCAGTGGATAAAGGGGATGAACGCTTATTTTGCATTAAACATTAATTAATTAATTAATTTAGCTCATCCAATTCACCTATATCTCATGTGTTTGGACTGTGGGGGAAACTGGAGCACCAACTAGCCCAGCTGGGACTTGAACCAGCGACCTTCTTGCTGTGAGGTGACTGTGCTAACCACGGAGCCACCGTGCTGCCTGATTTAAACAAGATTACAGTACGTTTTTTTTCATTCATTCATTTTCCTTCGGCTTAGTCCCTTTATTCATCAGGGTTCGTCACAGTGGAATGAACCACCAACTTATCCAACACATGTTTTTTACAGTGGATGCCCTTTTAGCTGCAACCCAGCATTCACACTCATACACTATGGCCAATTTAGTTTAATCAAGTCACCTATAGCGCATGTCTTTGGACTGTGGGGGAAACAGGAGCACCTGGAGGAAACCCATGTGCTACCACTGAGCCAGCGTGTCACCAGATTAATTTAAACAAATTATATATTTTGGTCCATATGGAAAGTGTTATGACATTTGGAGAGTTTGCTGTAGATGGTGACTCTTTTGTGAATGTGATGGACATTAAATATAGACCAATGGTATTGCTTATGTAATATAATTTATTCTTATTATGCTTATTTTTTTATTTTATTTTAATTTTTCGCTTTGTGTCCAAAGTGTATTGAGTTGTTGTGTTTGAGTTCATTTATGTATTATTAGTATTATTGTATTGTGGTTAAACTCAGTTTTAAGAATTAAACAATTGTCTTAATCACTGTTTAAAAAATAAAAACTGTTGTTTAAAAAAAGGCTGAATCATTTTTATTTATAATCCAGTAATATAGTAAGACTGCATAAAATTTGTGATTTGTTTTAAACCGGTTATATTCATTCATTTTTCTTCGACTTGGTCCCTTATTTTATTAGTGGTCGCCACAGCAGAATGAACTGACAACTATTCCAGCGTATGTTTTACACAACAGATGCTCTTCCGGCCACAACCCAGTACTGGGAAACACCCATAAACTCTCGCATACGGTCACACTTTATTTTGATGGTCCGTTTGTTGAATTTAAGTTACATTGCAACTAATTTTCATTAGATTTTGAGTAGACTGTTTGGTTGGGGTTGGGGTTAGAGATAGGTTGACATCTACTTGCCACGTTTCTTATAGTCTGTTGAATGTCAGTATCAGCAGATATTAAGTAGACAGTCTACTAATTTTCAAATGGACCATCGAAATAAAGTGTTACCTCGAATTCTCAGACACACACACACATTCATACACTACGGCCAGTTTAGTTCATCTAATTCACCTATAGCGCATGTCTTTGTGTGCTCCGGTTTCCCCCACAGTCACAGAAGAAACCCACACCAACACGGGAGAGAACATGCAAACTCCACACAGAAATGCCAACTGGACCAGCCGTGACTTGAGCCAGTGACTTTTTATGCTGTAAGGCAACAGTGCCAACCAAGTCGTCCTAAACTGGATATATGTTTTTTCAATTCTCCTTTAAATTGTTTTGTCGCTAAAGCAGAATTTTTAACATTGTGATGTTTCCATTTTAAGACTATAAATGTCTTTGCTGTATCTTTTTAAAAGCAATTCATCCTTGCTGATTTAAATTCACTCTCTCTCTGTGTCTTCCAAGTATATAAATACTTTCCATATAGCACATGTACAGTAGTAAATTAAATATAACAGCGAAGATTTTTCTCTCCCGGAGTCATAGATCCACGAAGGCTACTACAATGTTTAGCACACCAGTTCTTGAGTTCTTGCACCAGAACTTCAGTACATGCGCATTCTGTGTGTTTCCAGCGCTCGAGATGTTGTTTTCTCCACAACTTGTGTTTTGTTCCTCAGATGTGAAAGTCTGCCTGCCTCGTTTCATCTCAGAGCCAGAGCGAGTGTCGTTATCTTCCACATCGGTCTTTCTCATGTCATCTACCTGTTCCATATCCATTATTAAGGGCAGATTTTATCCATGCACCACTGCTCTTTTTTTTTCTTTCTTTCCCCAGCATGCACTGCTACAAATGAGGCTTATCTGAGATGCTGAACAAATTAAGTCAGCAAGTCTTTGTCATTCACACGCTTCCTCCTTTGAGATGCCTTCCATCATTTTGGATCACCCCCCTTTTCTTTTTCTTTTTTTTTTTCTTAGTTTCTGAATTGCAAATTTGGTTTGGGATTTGAAAAACTCCTGTTATCTGCGTCTCTCTCTTCTCTGCCGTGGCTTATTCAAAGCACGAGTATTAATCTGAGTCGGCTCTATAGGAGGAGAGATAACTATCTCCTTTGGCACACGGAAAGAGAGAATTGATAAAGACGCAGATGAGGATGAAGGACGCGTGAGTTTCAGAGGAATGCGAAGGGAAGCTTGTGTATTTGTTGTGGTGGGAATTGTGCCAGTTAGACAGCAGGCCTGATTGGCACTCGCCGTGGGTAAAACTACACTCCATCAGCAGCCTGGCGCCCGGCCGTGTGCGTGGCGAGCTCCAGCGTATGTGTTTTAGGATGAATAAGGCAGGATATGAATGCTGCCCCATTGTCCTGGCACAGCTGGCATCTAATAAAGCTCACCAGGCCCTTGCGCTGCCTTCCTGATGCATATTTATACAGCATCAGCAGCAATGATCTACATGATTCATATGGAGAGCGTGAAGGTTTGGTTTAAGCGATGGGAAAGGAACCAGGATGCATCTCTGCACAGCTTTTGCTCGAATTGATGAGGCAGATCTGGCATGTGTGGGAGAGTATATTAAGGGAAACAGGGCATGTGTTTTAGTTGTGATTGCACGTCAACATGCGCTGTTTTCATTATCAGTGCATGTACGCTATCGCACAATTCATCAGCACGTGCAAATGAAAGTCCCTGTAGATCAGCAGTTTCTGGAAGACTCACATCAGCTTGTCTGTCACCTATAACTATGTCACTTAAAGGGATGGTTCATGCAAATGTGAAAACTCTGTCATTGTTTCTCACCCTTAAGATCTTTTGACCTTTGAGTTTCTTTTCTTAAACACAAAAGATGATGTTTTGAAAAAAGCTGAAAACCTGTAACCATTGACTTGCATAGAAGGAAAAAAATAATACTATTGAAGTCAGTGGTTACAGGTTTTCAGCTTTCTTCAAAATATCTTCTTTTGCAGTCAACGGAAAATAGAAACTCAGGAAGGTTTGAAACCACTTGAGGGAGTGTAAATCGTAAGTAAATTTTCATTTTTGTGTGAACTATCCCTTTAAATGAACTTTCTTTCCTATTCTGATTATCTTCTATTTTCATTTACTATATGTCCCTAGTTATTTCAAGAGTTCACACTTAGATATTGTTTGACAATTGTTTGCAGGTTTGGCATGCTGTCCCGGGAGAGAACTCTGAGCTCGGAGATAGTTGAGCCCAGGGCTCCCGCCTGGTAGAATGAGCATGTAAAGGGGAGTACGAGATCAGGTAGTTCTCGAGGGCTCCCCGTGTTAAAGATAGAAGGGGTGGATGGGGGGTTTCTACGGAAAACAAAGATAAGGGAGTGTCATTTTCTGGGTTACTTATAGTGGGATTGAATTAATCTGATTGGCTGACTAATGATTGTAGATGAGAGACCAGCTGAGGTCAATCATATCACGTGCTCCTCTCGAAATTAGTTTGTGAAACTTCCCTTAATAGGGCCAGACAGAATCTGTGGACATTTTTTGCTATTTCTGCTTAGAGTGTTGTAAAAAATCAGCAGATTTATGCAGAATAATTTTGGGAGTATCATAACAAACTTAATATATGAAATAAAAAATAATTGTAATTGTTATTTAATGTTTACAATAGAAATAAATCTAAATCAATTATTTGGTAAACAGAGCAAGTCTCTCATATAATATATCTACTAAAAGACATAAAATATTACTTTACAAACTGTATTGTAAATAAATCAAATGAACACTTTCATATTAGTCAACATTAAATTGAAATTAATTTAAAAACTGAACAAATATAAATTTACACACATTTACACAAGCAATGGAATAGACCTAATGATGGGCTAAAAATCTGTGGATTTCCGTGAGTGTAGATTCTGTGTGGGCCTAGTCATTAATAATGATTTTTCATTATTATCAGTCTTAAAGGATTATTTCAACCAAAACTGAAACTTCTGTCATTATTTACTCAGTCTTCATTTGTCAGAAACCTGTTTAAGTTTCTTTCTTCTGTTAAACGCAAAAAAATGCATATTTTGAAAAATGTTGTAAATGTGTAACTATTGACTTCCATGGTAATTGTTTTTTTTTCTACTATTGTTGTCAATGGTCATGGGTTTCAAACATTTTTCAAAATATCTTCTTTCGTGTTCAACTCAAAAGTCATTTGAAGGTGAGTAACTGTTAAGTACATTTTCATTGTAGAGTGAACATAATTTCTTGCTTCTTATTTTTCTCCTTTTCTCTGATTCTCAGATGAATAGGAAGTTCAAAACAGCATCTGTTTGAATTATCTTCTTAATAAATGTCTTTACTGGGTGACGTGGTGACGCAGTGGGTAGCATAATCGCCTCACAGCTGGAAGGTCACTGGTCACTGGAGTTCCCTCCGGGTGCTCCGGTTTCCCCCACAAGTCCAAAGATATGTGGTACAGGTGAATTGGGTAAGCTAGATTGGCCCTGGATAAAATTGTGGTTTATTTCTCTGTGGCGACCCCTGATTAATAAAGGGACTAAGCCAAAAACAAAATGAATGAATGAATGAAAAAAATTAATAATGGAATTAATTAATTAATTTACTGTCACTTTATTTTAATATGCCCATGATTATTAAATATATATATTTTTAAATAAATTGTTTTATGGTTCCTGTGAACTGTAACATTTCCTTTTTCAAAAACTGATAATAATCAAAAATGTTTGATCATTAAATTAAAAGAGATAGATAGATACGTACTTACATAGATACATACTGTAAATGCATACATGCATGCATAGAGAGACAGATGCATACATACATATATGGATGGATAATTACATTGATGGATAAAAACATACATAAATGGATAGATACAGTAGATATAGTAGATAGATAGATTGATAGATACGTACGTACATACATGAATACATACATGCATAGATACAAAGATACATACATAGATGCATGCATCTGTACATACATGGATACATATATACATATAGATAGATAGATAGATAGATAGATAGATAGATAGATACATACATACATACATACATACATACATACATACTGTAAATGCATGCATACATGTATAGAGAGACAGATAATGTACATATATGGATGGATAATTACATTGATTTATAAATACATACATAAATGGATAGATACAGTAGATATAGTAGATAGATAGATAGATTGATAGATACGTACGTACGTACATACATGCGTAGATTCAAAGATACATGCATAGATACATGCATCTGTACAAACATGGATACATATATACAGATAGATAGATAGATAGATAGATAGATAGATAGATGCATACATACATGCATACATACTGTAAACGCATACATGTATAGAGAGACAGATAATGTACATATACTGTATGGATGGATAATTACATTGATGGATAAATACATACATAAATGGATAGATACATACAGTAGATATAGTACATAGATAGATATATGGATGGATGGATAGATACATAGACACCTACATACATATACATAGATACATACCTAGACCCACTGTTAAACATCATGTTTTAATAGAAGATGTTATTTCAGTATTTCTATTTCAAAATCTCACATTTGATTCAGTGTTATTTGCCGTTTCTTTGTAACCGACTGTAAAATTTCCTGCAGCAATTTCCCAGTGCAAATTGTCTCTCTGCCATTTTTCCCAGTGCAGATAAAAGAAAGTCTTACAGGTTTAGAACATCATGAGTGAGAGTAAATGATGACCGAATTATCCCTTTAAAGCAGGAAAATGGGTTTCGAGGGCCATTTTTGTCTGGATCACATGATTTTCCTCCTTCTGTTCGCAAAAAAAAAAGAGAGTCACAGGTTTTTGGAGCCTATTGAGCTTGTAAGTGGAGAAATAAATTGCACAGTAAGTGTGAAATAAAAGTGGCTGGTGTCCTTAGTATATTTGTACATCTGTGAGTGTACGGTATGCGCTCATAAACGGTCAAGATTTAAACTAATGGCTTGTGTGATTTAAAGGCTGCTGTGATTAAACTGTGATTTAATTAGATACGCTGCTGATAATAGGAGTGCCAGAAACGACAGAGGGCTTAATCATTTACGTGGATGAAAAGGGTAGGAGAAGCAAGCCAAACGAGAAGATGTCGACTAGGTTTTGCCATTGATATTCTCGGTAGCTGCCCGTGTAAGAGCAAGAGTGGATATTCCCTCCTGGTGGTTAAAGGGACTCTGAGCAAATCAGGACAGCAGAAGACAAGCTCTTGAAGGCAGAGCCCAGACAGGCAACTGATCTGCGCCTGGGCTTTCTGCCATATCTTACAGGCATTTTAACCAGTCCAACCCAACACACACACTGCGTCTAGACAGACAGTATCTGATCAACATGTGACCATCAAAAGGTCGACTCTTAAGAGCAGTCAAAAGGCAAATGCAGGTCCCTTTAATGCAGTAGCCATTTTGGTCATATCCCCAGGCGGCTTTGTTTATAGGTTATAGTCATTCAAGCGCTTCTTCAACATATCTGAATGGAGAAAGACTGATAATGTCTTATATTCTCACATATTTTTTGAATGGTTTCTTATTTTTAGCAGCACACAAAGTTTATAGAATATAACCAACAAATCAACCTTTTTCATTCGGAGATTTACAGTTAATAACAGTCTTTATGAAGAATTCATTTATTAAATACATACTCTAACGTTCTGTTAAATATCACTGGCGCAGACATTACTGCAGCAGAGTTTCTTGGCTTTCTCGTCAGAATGGGAGTTTAGTTCCTTGCGTCAATGACCTACAATTAAAACTTTTTATTTTGCTTCAGTCTTATTACACGATATGACTAAAGAAGACTTGAGCTTTAAATAAGAAAATTATCGAAACACCTTTTTGATTTCTTTAAACGAAATGCTAACGGTTAAATCCAACACAGGCTCGTTCTGAAAACATAGCCCTGTACACATCTCCGGTGAATTATGTAGCCAAAAGTGGGGCTGCGCGATTAATAGAAAAAAAAAGATCACGATCTCAAATCGAGCCTAGTTACGATCTTAATTCAGCTTTTCTACGATTCAGCCAATTATTTTTTTTAAGGGCAGGAGAGAAGCATAAAGGTGGTCGCAAAGTCTTCAAAGCAACATGGACACCTCCCAAAGGTTTTAAAAAATGTCACATACTATATTTATAAGGTATATTTCACCCAAAAATATAATTTCTGTCTTAATGTAATGATGTATTTGCGGCCGTGAAATCATGCATGAGCTGGCCGCGAGCTGTTTGTTTACTATGTAGAACGCGCATGTTTGCACGCCAATGATGCCTATTTTCAGTGAACAGAACCTCCATAGGTTGTGAATAACATCTTATAAATTTGTAAATAATGTTCAGTTTGCTGCACAGAGCGATCGTTTGATGGCCGTGCAGAAGGTATGATTTGCATGTGTGTTTTTTTCTCACAGTGACTGCAGCCACGAGCCGCGCTCTGAAGTGAAAGTGAGGGACTCGCATCATTTAAATGATCATAACCCGTTTTAAAGTAGGACAAGCATTTGACATGTTTTTTCTTTCATAGCTAACACATAGTGTTGTGCATGAAATTAAGTGTTTACCTTGTCTACTTTAGCCTATATAATGTTGAATATAATGCAAGAAGAAATCTGATAATGAGAAATGTCTCATTTTACCAGTGGAAAAAAAATGGTCTAATAATGTTCTAAATGACCATCACTTTACTGTGAATTAACAAACAGGACATATTTAAAGTCTGATCAAGTCCATCATTCCAAGTCTATACAGAATTTAGCATTTTAACCAACAGTAGAGCTACACATGGGCCTAATATTAGTGTTGTTTAACCATATGTTTAAGAATTAACAATAATAATAGCCTACTCATATTAACCTTTATTTTACATCTACAGAATTGTGAAAAATTAGTGATCTTGATTTTAAGCAAAAAAAATAAAAAATCATGATTCTCATTTTAGCCAGAATCGTGCAGCCCTAGTACGTATGACTACATTTCGTCTTTAAAACGAATGATACGGAGTGGTATGATGCCGTTCCTTTTCGCACTAGCAGCTGACTGCTTACCTCCATATGGACTGCATTCCTGTTGTTACCAGTTTGTGCAGTGGCTTGCCACATACATCAAGGGACTTGTGACGTGGAGTGGAGTTAACCGTGACAAAGGGGTTCGAGTCTGATGAAGAACGGTTCCAGAAAGGAGGTTTGACAAAGAACGGTTCCAGAAGGGAGGTTAGACAAAAACAAAAGCCAAAAAATAAAATAAACAAATAAATAACAGGGTGAGAATGTGGTAAAATCTGAAAATACGGTACAAATCAGGCAAGGGCTTTTCTTTTTCTGGATTGCCTTTTAAAACACTGTCATTGGATTTAGGGAAGTAGGTGGGCGCAGGTCAATCGGTACTTTTGAAAACACTATCGGTTGGGCTTAGGGAAGGAGAAGGGTGGGTCAGTCGATCAGTCAGTCAGTCAACAGCGGCCACTGGTGGATTTATGTAAGAAGAGCAGGTGTGAATGGCACTCACAAGAGAAATTTGAGATCTAAAGCAGCGTACACAGCGGCCTATGGTGGATTCGCAAAAACTGCAAAAAAAAGTACCTCCTGCGATGTATATTGGCTTTCACCAGAAATGTATATAGGGGTACGCTTTCAAATTGAGCCTGGGTTGTTAAATATGTATTTAAAACTAAAGATTAGACCTGGTGATGTTTTAGTTGTTTGTATACAGTCACTTTATTAGTATTACTTTGGTCACATTGGGTTGGACACTATTTTGTTTCCAGAACTGCCTTAATTCATTGTGGCAGAGATTCAACTAGATGCTGGAAATGTTTCTCAGAGATTTTGGTTCATATGGACATGATATTAATATGCAGTTGTTGTCTGTTGTAAGTAAATATCCATTCCAGGATATCCCAAAGGTGCTCTGTTGGATTGATATCTGGGGTCTCATTTAGAAATGTGGTGTACGCATAAAATGTGGGTGGAAACGTGCGTATGCCACTTTCCACGCAAAAGTTGTGACATATAAAAAACATTTTTTCAGCATAGGGGTAGAATGCTGGTGTACTTCTAGCTTAATTAAAACTGATTAATTTCAGTGTCCACTGCAGAGCAGATCCACAGAAGTGCAGTAGTCATCAGTGCTCATAGATGGATAGATGTTGTTGTCAGCAATAATGTTCGGATAGGCTGTGGCATTTAAAACAGCACTCAGTTTGTACCAAGCGGCCCAAAGTGTGCCAACAAAATATTCTTCACACCATTACATCACTCAGCTTGAACCATTGATGCAAGGCAGGATATATCCATACATTCATGTCAATCATTCAAAGTTCAAACCCTACCATTCGAATGTTGCAGCAGAAATCAAGACTCATCAGAGCAAGCATCCTTTTCCTGTCTTCTGTTGCCATTTCTATTGAGCTCATGTGACTTGTTGCCACACTTTTCTGTTGTAAGTTGACAGCCGTGTGCTCTTCTGCAGCTGCTGTAGCTCACCTGCTTTAAGATTTGATTTGTGTTGTGCTCTTCTGCAGACCTTGGTTATAATGTGTGGTTATTGTTTACTTACCTAGGTGTGCCACACGCCTACTTTTGAGTGAAGGTCCCGGCTGTTAGATCGCCCCCTGGGGGCTGGCTGCAGTACAAATCATAAAGCCCGCCTCCTCCGTGTTAATGAACGAGACTTGAGCCCAAATAAAAAAACAAATAATTACACTTACAATAAAATGTCCCGAAAGATGGTTCTGGTCAATTAAGGCACTGGTTATCAAGCTGGTATAGGTGCAGATCTTCATTGGAGAAGATTGGAGATCTTCATTGGAGGAGATTGAAGTGTTGTTATTCCATTTCTGTGTTATTTTACCATGATAAAATGAGTTGAGCAGTAAACTATACTTTCTGCCCTACATGATTTGGTGGAACACTGTTTATTCGGTATGGTCAGGGCTTTATCAGGCTTTATTATTAGTTTGCTGATACATGCCTAACCTAGCCATGACAGGGAAAATAGCAGTAATTCTCTTTATTGGTCTGAAAAAATAATTATGAAGAAAAAACTGATGTTAGCCCATCTCCACGTTGATCTCCTGTAAAGTTATTTGAACATGATTTAAAGGACGTCTCTGAAATTTTGAGTTTCGGCATGTTGAGTTAATTTACTAAATTTGCTGTTTTAAAATATTAATATTCTAGAAACAGAATATTATATAACAGTTAGATCTGTAAATGTTATATATTATTTATATACATCGCTGACCTTTGGCTTTTTATTTGAAAACCCTAATGAACATTAAAATGAATGTAAATTTCTCTTTGACAGATATTAAGGCCCAATCCCAATTCTATTTTTGTACCCCAACCCCTTCCCCTTCCCCTTGGCCCTTACAACCGAGGTTTAAGGGGAAGCGCTTCAAAACTTACCCCTAAGAATTGGGACAGCACTTCAACACCTGCACATGCCATTATATGTCATCGCAATCTCTTGCTTCATATGAGATCAGACGATCACGACTGCTGTAGTTATTCCAGTTGTGTTATTTTTTTGGTGTTTATCTTCAGGAAATCACTGAAGGCATATATTATGTTATCATAACGATCTAATGTGGCAATAAGATCGTAACTGTACTGTGCATTTACTCCATGGCCATCTATGTAAACACACGAAAACAACATTAACATTATAGCAGACTCTGTAAAAAGCTCATTCCCAGACACTAGACATTACTGACAGGGTATTTGAGTGTCATCGTGTGTCAGAATGTTGTGGGACTGCTGTACATGAGTTATGATTATGGATTATAGATCGTGAAATTTAGCGGGTTTTTTTTGTGTTTTTTTAAAAAAGCATGACGGTAAAACACGAACACGGTTATGAATATATTAAAACATATGTTTGTTTGTCATAAAAATTCGTAATAATGACAAAAAATACTAATTTGTGGATCTCCTTACTTCCGGGTTCAGCTATCCTGCCACTGTGGCAGGTGCATTCTGGGAAATTTTCTTACCCCTCCGTTTTAAGTGTGGTCTTGAAAAATCTTTGTTCGAAGGGGTGTATACCCCTTGCCATTAGCCCTACCCCTTCAAGCTAAAGACAATTGGGACACCACTACCCCTTGACGTGAATGCACAAAACGAGGGGTAGGGGTAAGGGGAAGGGCTAAGGGGGAGAATTGGGATTGGGCCTTAGGCATTGAATAAACCAAATGAAAACGGTGGCAAAAAAAGTGACCTTCTTACTGTGAGGTCACAGTGCTAACCACTGTGCTGCCCATACTGCTATTAGTTTTGGGTATCTACAGTCAGATGTAACGAACACCCGGTGCATGTTTTTGAACTGGTTTTGGCTGTAAATTCTTTTTTCCCCCCTTGTCTTTTGAAAATGTTCTCAAAATGTGATAATAATAATAATAATAACATGATTTACATTTGGGTAAGTAGACAGAAGAACCTGGATTCCCAGGGTGCCGTGCAGCCATCTGTGAGCGGGAAATGGATTCTGTTATCAAATTCATTTGATTATCATTTTAAACACAAAGATTTTTGTCAAGTAATTCATGCTTCTCCGTTTGTGCCACGGATATGAAGGATGCTTAAAATCACATTGCTTGAGGAGAGTGTGTGATATTACTTTTCAAAGAGATCAGACTTGGTGGATTATACAAGACTATATAGATTTATAAAAATTCAATAAAGCGGTCCCAAGATATGGCTTGATTTCTTTCCTTCACAGAAGACTTGACTTGGGCCACCGAGCAGCACCTTAGCAACCGCATAGCAACCACATAGATTTGGTAATTTTCTCAACGGAGAGTGAACAAGAGAGAAACAGATGGGAATGTCACACTCCGTATCGAAGCACTGTTAAGAGACCACATTAGCCAAAGCTTGTTTATGAGCTATTGAATAATAGAGGATGGCGGACTTGCCGTACCGCACTGATGTGCTCACGTTGTTGTTGAGCTACATTCTACTTACAGACTTTTCTTTTTTTGTTACCAACGAGCATTAAAAGGAGTGGGTGGCAAACAGACCTTTGATGTCAGAGTGGAACCCACGGGCACTACCTTCCAGAGTTAACAGAGAGAGAGAAAGAGAGAGAGTCCTAAGTAGGTCACACATCCTCAGCTGTAATGGATTCACATTTAGCACTGCTCGACAACAAGTATAGGGCTGGCCAAGAAAACATCTCAGCATTTTTCAACCAGCCAACACACACTCATATAAATACTAAGAATATCATGATTATATTAAAACATTATAATAATCAATTAATAACTACTATTCAGCCATTTGTTTCCATTTCTTCAACCCGTAAATTCTCTGTGTGTTTGGATGCACTTAAATCTGCAGCGAGGATGTTTTTCTGTCACATTGCACTTTATGCTTTCACTATAATAAACTGACAGAATGCAGGTTAAGGTGTCTGTGCTGGGAAATTGGGGGAGTGGGTAAAAAATTCTAGCTGTTCTGATTGGTTTGTAGCACTTTGCAGTGAAAGAGAACTATTTAAAGCATTTACCACAAGCTTTGTTAGCATAATTGTTTTAAGATCTTGCATGCAAATACAATTGCAAACATAGAGCTCCAGACTAACGTTTTGATTTAAGGAGGAAAACCAGAAAATTGTGGGGCGCACATTGAATCAACCTTAAATTATATATTTTTTTCCCCCAAATAACATAAATCTAATATTAAAACATTTGTATGTATTTTAGGAATACATGCTTGATAGTAGCTTGAACTGGAAGTAGCAGGTGCTTAGTAGGGATGCAGATCTAAATTTCTTTTCATTAAAAAGAGCAGTGACGTATGTTAAAATTGTATCATTGGTTATTATAGATCCTAACCATTGCTATAAATTGTAATGTCATTATAATGACTATGCAATTGTACAGTATTTCTCCTTTCAGCATTACTGCTTTAGTATATGTAATACATTAATGATGTATGAATATTCTATGTAAAATAAAATTCTAATATACTTCCACAAAGCTACCACAAAACAATGGTCATTGTCAATGTTACTACAGTAAAACTGTGGTAGATGTCGATTTTGTAGATTAAAACACCTTCTAACTTGATTATTGTGCATTTCTGATGTCATAATCGTCATAAATGTTTGTGGTGTTACTTGGCTTTAAACAAGTTTAAATCACAGAAACAATTGCGATTTTAACTGGAGAACTCTGTACCAAATAGTACAATATACAACCTAGGCTCATTCTGATTACTTACCCCTATATTCATTTCTGGAGAGAGCAAAATACATCGCAGGAGATATTGTTTTGCAGTTTGTTTTTAGCGAATCCACCAGAAGCCGCTGTGTGTGCTTTTTCAGATCGCAAATTTCTCCTGCGTATGCCATTCCTGCCTGCTGTTCTTATGTTGACTGACTGACATGCTGACTGATCAACTGACTGATTCCCGCCAGTTATTTTAATAGCATTTTAATATAAACAAACATGCAAAATAAATCTATAAATATAATCACAGTTAAAAAGCAAACCGTTTGAATTAATTACACCTAATTTTTAATTTTATGTTAATATTTTAATTTTAATTTTACACTTTAATTTTATGCATTGTCACAAAACAAGAAGTCCTAAAACTCCTTAGAATAAATTGTTTTATGCAAAATTAAGGTTTTATAAATGTGTATAAATAATTACTTAAAAATATTTTAAGATATTCAAAGTTTAACTTAATATTTTTAGTCAGTTTGACTGTAAGTTGAGATGACTAGAAAAGTTTGTTTGATTCAGCTAAAAATAATTTTGGCAGCAATTTCCAACCCAGGCTCATTCTAATTACGGCTCATTCTAATTAATGCATCCCAGGATTTTTGTAGTTTTTGTTTTCGCGAATCCACTAGAGGCTGCTGTGTATGCTTTTTGAGATCTCCCATTTCTCTCGCGAGGGCCATTCACGCCCGCTGTTCTCACGTAAATCCACCAGAAGCTGCTGTCAACTGACTGACTGACAGACCGACTGACCGATTCCCCTCGCTCAGCCCTTTCCCTAAACCCAACCGATTGTGTTTTAAAAGTCAATCCAGAAAAAGAAGAGTCCCCTGGTTTTACCACATTTACAGAATTAACCACATTCTCACCCTGTTATTTGCTTGTTTATGTAATATTTTAAGCTTTCGTTTTTGTCTTACCAGCTTTCTGGAATAGTTCTTAATCTGACTCAAACCTCGTTGTCACGTCAACTTCGTTCTGCATCTCAGGTCCGCAAACGTACATGGCGAGCTACTGGACAAACTAGAAAGAGCAGGAAAGCCTTCCAAATGGAAGTATGCAATCAGCTGGTAAATGCAAAAAGGAATGGCATCATACTGCTCCGTAGTGTTCATCTTAAAGGGAAAAGCACTCGTACGTAGCTGTGGCTACATAATTCGTGATCTTCAGAAATTTTCAGATCTTCAGCTACATTTTCAGAATGAGCCTATGTTGACAATATACTGCCCTTCTGTTAACAACTCAGAAGCTCTCTTTATATTATTTGACTTATTTGATATCTAACTTCATGTAATATGTGTGCATACATTGTATAATTACATTCATAATCAATAACCTGTGATGTCAGTGATGGTCTGTGATATGGGAAGTGGTTTGATCGTTTTTAGAGCACAGAGCCGGAGAAAGGAAAAAAAGCAAGCCGGTCAGTGGAAAAGTGGACTGATTTGGAAGAGATCATTCCCTGAGTGCTCACGCTAGCAGATGTCCTGATGTTTGCTCTTTAGCGGTCATGCTAGACTCCTCGGAGAGAAGGTAGATTTATTTAGCAGCGTGCTAAATGGACTCGTGTATAGATTTTAAGAGCCTAATGCTGTCTGCCTCACTGCGGCACAACGGCTTCATGTGTATCATCACCAGTAACTACACCATGTGAGAGGAATGACGAGTATGTTTTATGTGAACGATGATATTTATTTAAAGTAACTCTTTTTATTCATATAAAACAAAAATGATATAGCAAAGAGGGCAAATTTGCACAAGAGACACAGATGGGCAAGGACATTTTTGTGGATTATTTACAGACAGTGTGCAATATAAAGAACAAAGATTTCTCATTTACAAATCAACCAATGTAATAAGTACAGTGCAAGTTAGCGGAGTGACAAATAAGCAGAGCTGAAGACAATATTTAGACAAATATGTGACATACACAACAAATTCAGCATTTATGATGTCAAAGTTAGCATACTATGGTAAAGCAGCTATGGTATACATATTAAACAAAGGTATAGGTTTATTCATTCATTCATTCATTTTCCTTCGGATTATTCCCTTATTTAGGGGTTACCACAGCGGAATGAACCACCAACTGTTCCAGCATATGCTTTGCACTGCATATGCCCTTCTAGCTGCAACCCAATACTGGGAAACACGCACAGACACGCACACTCATTCACTACGGCCAAATTAGATCGTCCAATTCATCTTTAGCACATGTCTATGGACCTTGGGGGAAACCGAAGCACCTTGAGGAAACACCAAAACCTTCTTGCTACTTAAATACGGCCATTGCCGCCGCAACTTTTACAGCCGCCGCGGAAGAACGTGTTTTAAGGTATGATTGCAGTTTGCGATTTTGCCGCCAGGGGGCACAAAGGGACGGGATGCGAACGGTCAGAAATATACAGTAGCTGTAAATACCCTGCTACTTATGAATGAAGATGAAATAATGTGACAAAACATTATAATTGCTTCATTAATCATTAAAAACTTGTTAACAACTTCATTATTATTGTAAACGTGTTAAATGAAATGAAGATTCATTTTGGAAAAAGTCAAATCAAAGAAATAAAAGACCACTAAAATATTCTTTCATTCATTCATTCAATTACTTTTTGATTTAGTGCCTTTATTAATCTGGGGTCGCCACAGCGAAATGAACTGCCAACTTATCCAGCATGTTTTAAACAGCGGATGCTCTTCCAGCTGCAACCCATCACTGGAAAACATCAACACACACTCATTAACACATGTACGCTACGGACAATTTAGACTACCCAGTTCACGTATATCGCATGTCTTTGGACTTGTGGGGGACACCGGAGGACCAGAGCACCCAGAGGTTTATTTAAGCATTCATTAATTAATTTCATATGTGACTGTGTTTATGTGAGATAGTCTATAAGATGACAACTCTCTGTTTTTGACAGTCCAGGCGCAAGAAGAACAGATTCCACTCTGTGTGTGGGAACTAAGTTTGTTTCACCGTAGTTGTTGTTCCCGAAGCAAATAAAAAATAATAATGATTGCATGATTTATTTTATACTTCAATTCCATAAAATGTTTATCTGACTGGGAAACAAATGAATATTCAGTAAGGTCAGGTGCCAAAATAATTGCATCCATGCCATTGCAGCACTATTATTCGCTAAAGTGTTTTAGGGTTGTGTCGATAGACGATGCCATCTGGCCTATAGACATCACAATGCTGAACCGGCATCACAATCCTCTGCAATCATCACTAACCTCAACTGTTAGTTGATTCTTCTTGCTTGTGCACCTTTTTTTTACCGACAAAGTTAGTCGACGCCATTTAAAAGTACACCGATCCCTCTGCCTATTCATGCCATGGAAATAGTGATAGACGGGTGTAATTTGTGTCTAACTTATCATTATTTATTTATGATTTGGCTGTGGGTAAAACAAAGACCATGCGGGTCAGTTGAATCGGTAGGCTACAAATAATTAATTTGTTATTAATTAATTAATTATTCATAAATGATTAATTCACCGCTGCCATACGACGACGATGTCATCGTTCATCGCAATGTTTGCCGTTAGACATCGTACGATGCCAAATTGGTTGACATCGCCCAACCCTAACATGTTTAGTAAGTACTGTTGGTACAAGCTGCAAGTAAATCTGGCTGATAATCTTTGTGCAGTGCACGTTTCAGTGTCTTTTAATTTTGTGGTCATGTTGTCTGTTGCAGTACGAACAGCATATATTTCAATGTTCTACGCTCATTTCCTTTATAAAATCCATTTTATGTTAGGTAAAAAAAAGAGGTACACTCAGGACATTTAGGACAAAACTGCCCACACTGTAACTAAGATTTTATCACAGTGCCATTTAAAGGGATAGTTCACGCAAACATTAAAAGTGTCATATGGTTTGAAACTTCACTAAGGTGAAAAACTTTAAGCAAAAATCCATACATTTCTTGCTTATACCATATATGAAGCCCAACAATCTAAATTGTGTCATCATTTTCTCAGCCTCCACTTCAGTATCTAAGGTTGCAAAGCAGAAAAATCACATGTACATGGTCAGCAAGTGTGATGTAGTGACACTGCAGAACTGTCAACTTGCTCATAGTGGGCCTCAGGCCATAAGACAATCCTTATTTTTTAGCCCTGCATAACAGAAAATTGTTAAATGTAATGATTGTCAAATCAGACACACACACACACACATACACGCATGTACACAAACTCCATTGAAGCAAGTGATCTGCAGCGTTAGGGCTCTTAAAGGTCATTTCGCCATCATACATATTCATTTGTTTCTCACTCTTTTGCTATTTATATCTAGTTTTCCCCTTCTGCGCTATAATTCACTGTGATTTTCCCCTGTGGACGAGTTTGCCTATGTGTGTAAAGGAGACAGAGGCAGACATAAAAGGCTGTTGACCATGGTTATCTGGTAAGCCTGTCTTTAATAAGCTACTAATTAATGATGGATGTAGCTGCACCCTTAGAAATGTATGTGTGTGTGTGTGTGATGTAGCAGCAGCATGTCTCATTGTATACTTTGTGAATTGTAGAATACTTGTGCGTTTCTCCTGCTCTTCATTAAGGGTTGGGTGGCTCGGGTCTGATCTCATGTATAATGTATAGTGCTGTAGTGTTCGTCTCTGCAGAGCTAGAGTGTGGGTCTGGCCCTTTGATGTATCCCAGTGATTAGGTCTTCCTGTCAAACACCCTTCACGTACACACACTCTCACTGAGGGCTTCAAGTCTGCGTTAGACCCTCATTAAAAACTACAGTGGGAGATTTGAGGGCAGGTTGCTGTAACGTGTGATGAATGTGTGTGCTAATAGTGTGTTTATGACTCTATAAGGGCACAGAAACGGAGGTCTAGGGAATAGAAAGCAAAATGAGACACTGAAGGGAATTGAAGGCGCTGCTCTCCACATGGCATTTATTATAAACACCATTACTGCTCCATATTGCATGCCTGGAAAGAAAGACAAATTGTCCATATTAAACATCTCCCACAAAAACAAATGGATCTATCCATCCATCTATCCATCCATCCATCATCATCCAACTGCCCATTCATCCATTTGTCCATCTATCTTTCCTTCCTTCCTTCCTTCCTTTCTTCCTTGCTTCCCTCCCTCTCTCCCTTCATCTGTCCATCCATCATGCTTGTTCATTCATCTGTCCATCCATCCATCTGTTTGTCATCCATCCGCCCATCCATCCATCCATCGGTTTGCCATCTATCCATCCATCTGTTTGTCATCCATCCACCATCCATCCATCCGTCCATTCATCTGTTTGTCACCCAACTGCCCATTTATCCATTTGTCCATCTGTGTATTTTTTTCTTTCCTTTTTCCCTCCACCTGTCCATCCATCATGCACCCATCCGTCTATTCGTTCACCCATCTGCCCATCCATCCATCTTTGTTCATCTGTCTATCTTTACCTTCCATCCTATATCCATTTATTGTACATCCATCTGTCCAGCCATCTGATCATACATCCATCCATCTGATCATCAATCCATCCATCCATCCATCCATGATTGTCATGTGTTTTTTTATTTGTCTGTCTTTTCTTCCCACCCTCTATCATTCATCATGTCTGTCCATTCATCCATCCATCCATCCATCCATCTCTATCCACCCATCTATTATGTTTGTACATCCATTCCATCCATCTATCACATATTTACAATCTAGTCATCCATCCATCCATCTGTTTATCATGTTTTTTATCTGTCTCTTTCCTTCCCACCCTCTATCATACATTATATCATCCATCCATCCATCCATCCATATCCATATTCCTTTCATCCATCCTTCTGTCCTTCTATCCATCCATCATTTCATACACCCTTCTATCATTCCATCCTTTTATCCACCTTCTGTATTTCTATCCATCCATTTTTTCACCCAACCTTCTATCCATCCATTCTTCTATCCATCCATTCTTTCATGCCTTCATCCGTCCTTCTATCCATCCTTTCACTCTTCCATCCATCCTTCTATCCATCCATTCTTTCATGCCTTCATCCATCCATCTTTCTATCCTTCTATCCATCCTTTCACTCTTCCATCCATCCTGCTACCCTTCTATCCATCCATTCTTTCATGCCTTCATCCATTCTTCTATTCTTCTATCCATCCTTTCTTTCATGCCTTCATCCATTCTTCTATCCATCCATTCTTTCATGCCTTCATCCATCCTTCTATCCTTCTATCCATCCATCTTTTCACCCACCCCTCTATCCTCCTGTCCATCCATCTTTCTATACTTCCGTTCATGAAATTGCCATCACAAGCACATTAAATTCTCTTGAGACTGAATTGAGAAATTTTGTGAAGTCAGAAGTATTTAACGTGCTATTATTGTTATTATTAGTTTTTAAGGAGCGAGATGTCAGCATCCCTTGACTTGAAAGCATTTTGTTTTCCCTCTTATACCTGTTAAACATGCAACAGTTTCTTCCCAAAGATTGTTAAGCAGCGCGTGCAGCTGTAAACACACGCACAAGAAGGTCAAGAGTGTATCTACCCTTAATTATCTGAGGGTGAATTGCTTTGCCCTGCAGTACCTGTGGTGTTTGGCTTTCACTGCACACCCTCTTCCATTTACTGACACACGCTCACAAACACACCAGTTTGCTGTCATGCGAAGGGTGAGGATACGCTGGTGTAAATTTATTCATATCATTGCTGGATGATACCACCATGACTATAAGCATTTGTAAACACATGACACACTGCTTTCCAGCTAGATGTTTTCAGTCTTCATTTTAACTTGAAGTGACAAGCTATGTCCTTTTCTGCTCACAAGTGTGTGTGTGTGCATCTGCAGTATGTGTTTGGACTGCTGTGTTTTGGTGGTTTACAAGGACAAACATTTGTATAATGACATGGGTATAACATGGTTGTATTCTATTGAAGTAGTACAAGGATGTGACTTGTGTCCTAGGAATTCAAATAGCTTAAATTGTACTTATCAGGGTCTTTTCACATTCCAAATTTGGCACATATAATATACTTGAACACATAATAAGCTTTTTTCACTGTAAAATACACAACTTGTATAGAGAGTCCTCATAAATCACCAATACCAACGTTTGTGCAGGTGTGCATGCGCGTGTGGGATGCCCTTGAGCCCCAGACTGGGATCTCAACGTGTTTGTGATGCCAGCACCCCTGCTGCATGGCATCACACACACACACACACACACACATCACCCTTTGCCTCTGATTTAACTTTGCTAACACAAGACGTGCACGCCTCAAGTGTGTCACACATCATTAACTACTTTTTTAGTAGTATGACAGTGTAGCTTTTCTGGTAAATAGCTCTGTTTTTCATCAAATAGCACTTGTGTATTGCAGCACGAATAAAAAAAATCTAAACTATAATAATTTTAACGTGATTTGTATCACGTTTAAGGTAATTTTTTTATGTTTAGTTCTGTTTTTCAACATAATGTATTTTATACTCATTTTATTCGCTTGCCTGATTGCCATCACATAAATCTCTAGCTCAGGGGTGCTCAACCCTGTTCCTGGAGAGCCACCCTCCTGCAGATTTCAGTTGCAACCCATATCAAACATTGTTATTGTCAACTGTTATTATCAAGTGCTGTTCAGGTCCTAATTAATTGGTTCAGGTGTGTTTGAAGAGGGTTGCAACTGAAATCTGCAGGAGGGTGGCTTTCCAGGAACAGGGTTGAGCACCCCTGCTCTAGCTTATAAGCACATTTTCACTAATGCATTTCGACACCATTTCGATTTTCGTTTTTATTTCTGCATTTCAACTGTGCGACGATTTTAATATTTTTAGAAGAACCAAAACATAATATTTGCACTTTTACTATGCAGTTTAAGTCCATTTTTTAAAAATATTTCCAGAATGGTGTTAAACAGACTTTTTTTACAGTATTTCCTTTTAATATTTTTCTTCTGGAGAAAGTCTTGTTTTATATTTGCTAGAATAAAAGCAAACTCTTAAATAAAAAAAAAAAAAACATTTTAGAGCAATATTAATAGCAATTGTTTCCAGATTTGTCTACAAAACAATCCATCATTATACAGTGATTTACCTAGTTACCCTAACTTGCCTAATTAACCTAGTTAAGCCTTTAAATGTCACTTTAAGCTCAATACTAGTATCTTGAAAAATATCTAGTTTATTACTATGTACTGTCATCATGGTAAAGATAAAAGAAATCAGTTACTAGAAATTAGTTATTAAAACTTATGTTTAGAAATGGGGCGTCACAGTGGCGCAGTGGGTAGCGCTGTTTCCTCACAGCAGAAGGTCGCTGCTTTGAGCCTCGCCTGGGTCAGTTGGCATTTCTGTGTGGAGTTTGCTTGTTCTCCTCGTGTTGGCGTGGGTTTCCTCCGGGTGCTCCGGTTTCCCCCACAAATCCAAAGACGTGGGCCATAGGTAAATCTAATTGTCCATAGTGTGAGAGTGTGTTGGTGTTTCCTGGTGATGGGTTGCAACTGGAGGAATCTACTGCATAAAAGAAATGCTGGATAAGTTGGCGGTTCATTCCCCTGTGGATTAATAAAGGGACTAAGCTGAAAAGAAAACGAATGAATCAATTTTTAGAAACGTGTTGAAAAAAATACCTCTTTTTAAAATGGAAATTATGGGGAATATGTGGGATATGGGGAATAATATACAGGAGGGCAATTAATTCTGACTTGACTGTATATTATTCTCCAGTATATTAGCTTTCTGTTTACAGTATTTATAGAATCAATAAGTACGTTTACATGGACACCAATAATTTAATTTTAATATGATTAAAACAATACTCTGGTTAAGAGTCTACCATTTAAACAGCGATTTTATTTATTTATTTATTTATTTATTTTATTAATATTTAATTTATTTGTTTATTTTTATGTATTTTTTATTAATTACCTTAATCTGACTAAAGTCATAATCCAACTAAAAAAAAAAAATGAATTAAGACATGCAGTACGCTGATTTTAGTCGCAGTATTGAACACTGCTATTAAACTATTACCGTCGTGTACAATTTTTGCCGCGACAGAATTTTTTTGCGACAGGATAGTTGGATGTTTGACACTATTCTCTGCATCTACCGAGTCAGTGAGGTTTTTTCCCTTATGGCGTGCGTATCAAATTCCATTGAAACATCACTTTTCCAGCAGTTCATACTCTCACCCAATGTCTCGTTTGTCATGGGAGCCTGCATGAAATGTTCCTGAATGAAAGTGAAAGTGCCAAACTGCAGTTAAAGCCCACAAATTAAAAATGAAACACCCCAAATTACATGAAACTCCAGAGGAAACGTGGATAGCGTGGTGACACTATGACGTTAATCGAGTTATGTGCTATAACATGTAAAACGGGATCATGAAAGGAACATTGAAAAAGTAACTCATGTAAACACCTTCATCCTTTTATTGTCTTATACAGATCAAGGCAAATAATTTGATAACTGATGTCCATGTAAACGTAGCCAATGTTTAAATCATTCGCATATACACTGCAACAGCATTAGAGTGCTTAGTTTAAAGGAATAAAAGATTTACATGCCACATTATCACAGAGGTCTTTACTCAACCTTATAAATGTGGCATTCCAATACACCCAAAGGCTTACCATTGCCATGGGAACTGCTTAAGCATTAGAGACAAGATTCCTCATGATTTGTTTCTCATTTGTAGTGATCATCACATGCACGCGCTTCAAGTTGGGTTCTTAAGCAACACTGCTGTTTTGCCACAAGTCATCACAATTCTGTACATCCGCTATACATGCCGTCCTGCAACCACGCAGACATTCAGAACGTTGTTTCTCTGGACTACAAATGTTAGCATGCTTTCTTACACTTCCCTGAGGGTAAATGAGGGGAAGGGAACAACACATGAAAGCGAAGAGAGGAGGGACAAGAGGAATGGGCCGTCATGATGAGGACGGGGATGGCAGGAGTAGAGAGAGAGCATTTCACTCCATCAGCGCTGCCGTGAGGGGAATGATAAAAAGGGGGGCAAAGAGAGAGAAGCGCTTACTGCTTGATTGGTGCAGGGAGAGCAGATAAGACAAGAAAATGGGGATGTTGAGGGTGATTTCAGAGAGACTCATAAAACTGTCCAGGTTGCTGATGGTGCCATTGGACCAGCTGGCAGATGCAATACATTTTATTAGCATATTTTTCTGAAAATAAGTTGCACTGAAATCGGATTGTCCTAGTACACACAATAGTCACTTTGGCAGCTCATGGTTGAACAGGAATAGTGTCATTTGTACACACACTTGTCATACACACAATTTTTCAAAAAGCAAAAGAGAAGGTTTCACTTTTAGTATGCATTCGTTGATTCATTCATTCATTTTCCTTAAGGTTAGTCCCTTATTTATAAGGGGTCGCCACAGCGGAATGAACCATCAACTATTCCAGCATATGTTTTTATGCGCCAAATACCCTTCCGGCTGCAACCCAGTACTGAGAAACACCCACACACTCTTACATTCACACACTCAAACACTACAGCCAATTTTGTTTACCCAATTCACTTATACTGCTTGTCTTTGGACTGTGAGGGAAACCGGAGCACCCAGAGGAAACCCACACAAACACGCAAAGAACATGCAAACTCGCGACATGAACATGAACCATCCATGAATCAGCGACCTTCTTTGCTAACCACTGAGCCAACGTGCCTTCCCAAGTATACATCATTGTTCTCTATTTGCATCCAATTGATCAAAAGTAATAGTGTTGCATGGGTTTATTTTTGGCAATATCCAAAAATACATTGCATAGGCCAAAATTATTGGTAATTTTAAAATTGGTGATTTTTTTTCAGATAATTGTATTTTGGCCATTCATTCATTCATTCATTTATTCTTCGACTTAAGGGTGGCTCACACTGAGATTTTTTTTTTTATAATCCTGTATGATTGTAGCAAATCAGACTGCACAAACATGGCTGTCATGTCACACTGTATGATCTCAGCCATCATAAAGTCAGACTGAACGACGATGAAGGCGCGGCAAACATAAAGGAAACCGCTCCCGGCATTTGACGTCACCCACCCGCAACACTTTCAGTTTCCCGCGTTCTGAAATGATTCCTCAAAGCAAACGTAAACAATCTGTAGGGGCAATTTTGCACATGGTGGTCTCAATAATGAAACCAGAAAAATAAAAAGAACTGTTCTGACATTTCCCGACGGTCATTTGAATTGTTGCTTGGATTGCGTCATCAAATTCAGTGCTCCTATTGGTTCTTGCATTGACGCTCATCGCAGCTGTTGTCACACTGCAGGAAAGTGTCTGAAATCTTCTGACGCTGCCAGAACTTCATCGGAAGGAAAATCTGAACGCAATGGGCACTAAGCGGCTGTCAGAGAACATGTCAAACCAACAATCAAAGACCACAGATTTTAGCCTAGGATTTAAGAATATTTTAGAATTTTCCAAATTTGTCTCAGAAGACAAAATCCCGTCTGAAAATCCCATCTGTTTTGCCACAGCAGAATGAACCGCCAACTATTCCGGCATATGTTTCATGCAGTAGATACCCTTCCAGTTGCAACCCAGTATTGGGAAACACCATTCACACTCATTCACACACACTGCGGCCAATTTAGCTGATCCGATTCACCTGTAGCACGTCTTTAAACTGTGGGGAAAACCGGAGCACCCCGAGGAAACCCACACAAACACGGGAGAACATCCACACAGAAAGGCCAACTGGCCCAGCTGGGACTTGAACCAGTGACTTTCATGCTGTGAGGTAACAGTGAGAACTGTTGAGCCACCGTACTGTGGACCAAATGTTGTCCTATCCAAACAAACTATACATCAATGGAAAACTTATTTGTTCAACTTATGATGCATTTAAATTTGGCAAATAGAAATGTAAACACAAAGTTTGTTAAACAACACTTAAAAATGAACTCTTACGAATGAACGTTCAGGGTCACATATTAGAATGATTTCTGAAATATCTGAAGTAAATACTTACAATGTCCAAATAGAAAACTCTACTACTTTCATGTACTTTTATGTATCAACAAGTACGTCGTTTTTAGCAGTTGATTTGAACGTTATCATTTGATTGAATCGCCGTTATCAGTGGTCATCAGCTGATAGATATGAGTCAGTAGGGGCCTTCCTTGCCTACTAATGGTCTCAGAAGGCTGATAATCATGCATCCACTTGGTTAGTCACTTATAGATCACATACGGCTATGGCTGGAAGTTAACAAAAATTATTTATATAATTTATTAAATGTCCTATTAATTGTATTGTAATAACACCTACCCCAAGCCTAAATCCAACAGTCCCAGTAATGTAAAAACACATCTGGATCTGGAGTCTTCTCTATTAGTATAGCTGATTAACCATATAAATGGATGATAACAGCCTTCTAAGCCTACTAATAGGCTCAGAAGGCCCCCACTGGCCCATATCTATCAGCTGATAACCACTGATTAATGGTTTGAATCAGCTGCTAAAAAGGACGTGCTTGTTGATACATGGTGATAACATTCGAAGCAGTTGTAATGCTTTACAACGTACGTCATGGAAAACATGGGGCTAACTCTTAAAATCACCTGCTTCTAATGTTATCACCATGTATCAACAAGCATGCCTGGTTTACCGCGGTACAGTTAAATAAGATTATTGATTAATAGTTTATCAGTCCCAGTAGGGGGCGAAGCTGAGCTCTCGTATATATACACTCCTCACGATTGTCTCCATTAGTAATGTTTCATTTGATCCCTGTGTCCTCATGTAATGGGAAGATCAATCATATCGAGAGCAATGAGGTGGGAAAATGGAGTTCACCGTTTGAGAGCGAGGAGGTTATGTCCCCAGTTTTTACAGAAACTCATTCCATTTTTTTCCAGTGTCAGGCTTTTGATGGGATGCACCGCGGTAAACCAGGCATGGCTCTCCGTCACTGTGCATCCAGCCTTCTGCTGGGAAGGTAATAACCTGTGTCGCTTATATGACATTTCAGAAAAGTCTTTTCCGCAGCCTTTACTTTGCTCTAATGATATTTATCCAGGTATTAAAGCAATAGTTCACCCAAAAATGAAGATTCTGTCAGCGTTTACTCACCTCCGTGTCTTTCCAGCCCCATATTACTTTCATTTTCTCAGGAACACGAGGTGATTTTTTTTTCTTTTTTCTTTTTTTCTTTTTAAAGAATGTACTGGTCATTTTTATTTCATGCAGTTACAGTGGATTCGAGGTTTAGAGTTTAAAAGGGCACAAAAGAACTTCACATGAGTCTGTACACTGTGTTAAAGAGATAGCTCATCCAAAACTGAAAATGGAAATGATCGTAAGTTTCTCTCGTTTGTTTTGAAACTTATATAATTTTCTTTCTTCAAACTGAGACATTTTGAAGATCAGCAGTAAATAAAGAGTTGATAATAGCCATGGAATTCAAGTATTTTTCTTCTAACTTTGAAAGTTAAAGACTGCTGTCTGGTTTACTCCAATCTTCATATCTTCATTAGTGTTCAAGAGAAGAAAGAAACTAATGGGTGTCTTGCAAGTGAATTTATTTATATATATATGAGCAATTTCATGCAAGTGTCAACCACGCCATGAAAAAAAAAAGTTTTCGCCAAAATACACAAACCATTTCCAAGTTTTTTGTGTAAGCAAGTATTTTAAAGTACTTTAGAAATACTCAAAATGTCACTGTCAGTGTTTTCAAACAGTTATATTTGATTTACCGAAGTCACTCAAGTGGCAATTTGATGTCTGTCACATCCATAACAGAGAGATGTCATATCCACAACGACACTTTTTTTCCTCATAAATGCAAAAATATAAAATAAAATAAAATCAATCATGTTTGTTCTATAGAGAGCCGACTTTTATCCTTTCGATTATTATACTTTTTTTTTTTTTTTTTTGGTCGTTCAGTTTAATTCTCAGAATTTCTACATAGTATGTTGAATACCGGAAACTCACAGACTTTTTTCGTCACGTCCATAACGTATGTTTATTTTCCTTATTTGAAGTACAAAACATGTTTACAAATTGATATTTTTCTGGTCCCCTTACTCTTTGGTCAGTTGTTCTGGAAAATATAAACAGATGTTTCAATATAATGTTAACATTATACTTTCTATGTGAATTCATGTTTATATATTATATATTATAAATATATATTGATGATCGGACAAATATTTCAATCTAATTTTGATGAAAAGCACCAATTTTTTTGCATTTAGTTTTTGCTTTCTTTTCTTTTCTTTTTTTTTGCAAACTTGGAATAGATTTGCTTTATGTTAGAATGGGAATCCAACTATTTATGACAAGCCATTATTATTTTCCCCCGAAATCAAGCTATGAAATTGTCTTTTTCTGGCTGATTCAGCTAACGTGCTAGTGTTGGTTATGTTGTACAGACCAGCTGATGCCCAATTGAATTGGGTAATTGATAGGCCAGAACTTTCTTCCCCAGAGCTGCCCCATTTGAGTGTTGCATTTTTTCACGTTAAATTTTTTTTCATCGCCTTATAATGTCTCTGATTGTATTCAGCAGCTGCCCTTGGGCCCTTTTGTCTCCCCTCCACTGAATGGAACTGCAAAGTGAATTTCAGAAGAGATACGAGTTGAATCATGCTATTTATATAGCGCCGAATGTTTTATTATTCCCAAAAATGGTTGTCAAGGATCGCAAGAATTAAGTCTTTAACTGCTCATAATAGTTCTGCAACAAATGCTGACTCCCGCAAGCTATAGCCATGTTTGTGCTGAACTCCAGGAAGAGGATTACGGTGTTAAGTGGTATAAATTTCCAAAATGTTAGCACAGTTGATTAAATTCATTATTGTCGTTCCCCTCTAAATAAAGCCCTGACGCTTCCTCTACAACATTCTTTGGGCTATTTGTCATAATAAATAAAGGTTTCTGGCAGTTTAATTAATCTTTAATTAATCCGACCTCTGCTAAAAGGGAATCTTGGCACTAGTGTCCAGAGAGCACAGTAAGAGTCAGCAGAAGCTAGAGGACGAAGTGTGGCTGCTGTCAAATTCTGTATTTTTCTCTTTTTTTTGCATCCTGAATGAAAACTAAACTGCTTTATGTAGATATATTTCAGTAGCAGAACTGCAGCTATAACATTAATGCTCATGAAAGTGTAATGGATTCATTAGAATCATATTACATTACGTGATGTAAACGCATGCAATTTAGATTTCATTTCACAATAAATTTTAAAAAAGTATTATAAATTTAAATAAATTGATTAATCAAACCTATAGGAATACTTATATTTCTACAACACAACAAAAATGTAAGTATTATAGATATTTAAGAAATATATGCCAAGTGAACATACTTGTTACTGTACTGAAGTCAGATATTCTGCTTTGAAAATGTGTTTTCCATGCCGGAATGCTCTCTTTATGTTCTTTTAACCTGCCCAATGCCAGTTTAGTCAATTACATTTCAGCACTCCGGGTCTTGGTGGAAAAGCGCACATTTCATTCATCCATTCAGAAAGGCTATGAAAGCATGCATCTGTGACCGAAATGCGACCTCTGGTGGACAGTATCATCTGAACTCCGAAATTAGACAGATTCAGTTCCACATGAAGTTATTAATTAGCAAATAATATAAATATTATGAACGTAAACATTAGGTGAGCAGGTTACATTGTAACCGCGTGTCCTAACAACACACTTCATGACGAGATACGCAATAAGCAGTTTGGCTAATTAAGTACAGCCATTCAGAAGCACAGAATATGCACTCACTCACAAAATGGAAAGGTTTATAATCAATTTAATACATATAAACCCTCTTTAACATTAGAACTAACACGTGATTCAGCATCTATATTTAATAAAGTTCAAGGTCTGAGGTAAACTATCTGCTGCTGCTTTCAGTATATGGCAATAAATGTCATGAAAAATGGCATTCAAACTCCCATTGTTAGCATTTAACATTGAATAAAGCACATGAGGTGTACCAGAGGTGATCATTGTCATAGTTTTATGTTGTTCAGCTGTAAGAAATAAACCGTTTCTAATATATCAATTTGAGGTGTTTGTTAAAAAAAAAAAACAAATTATATGGAAAATATTCCTTTTATCGCATGTTGTTGCTTTTATTTAGAACATGGTTTTCATGGTTAAACACATTCATATTAGGTGTGTTTAGTTCTTATACAGTATATAGCTTATATTTGGATTTTTTTCACATTGGAATTGACAAGTAGAATTGAGTCAGAATTCTGATTGATAAAATTCAAACAATTACAATTTTTTAGATGTGTATATGAAGGAGGCACGTTGGTTCAGTGGTTAGCAGAAAAGGTTGCTGGTTCGAGTCCCGGCTGGGTCAGTTGGCATTTCTGTGTGGAGTTTGCACGTTTCCCTGTGTTTGTTTGGGTTTCCTCTGGGAGCTCCCCCGCAGTCTAAAGACATGCGCTATAGGTGAATTGAATAAACTAAATTGGCTGTAGTGTATGAGTGTGAATGTGAGTGTATGTGGGTGTATATATAGTACCCATCTAGTACCGGGCTGCAGCTGGAAGGGCAGTTGCTATGCAAAACATGCTGGAAAAGTTGACGGTACATTCTGCTGTGGCGACCCCTGATGAATAACGAGACTAAACCAAAGAATAATGAATGAATTGATGAAGGAAAATGTGTATATACTCAAAGACTAGAATAAACAAGACATGTCATTCGTATAGTTTTGAATAGGGAAAAGTGTTACGCTATATATGGCGAATTCTGAAGTACAGAAGCCAATCATTGATCGCTAAGGACGGACGTTTCTCTGAGGGAGAAGACAGACTAAGACCAGATGTGTGCTTTTATGACAGTTTTTTTTTTCTTTTTTTTTTTGTGGTCAACACACACACTGGAGTCTTAGCAAATACTTGCTTCACAGACCTAAGAAAAATATCCACACAAAGCTTGAAATCTGTACTTTTAAATGAACCGACTATACCTGAAAACAATTGTTATCTGTATGAAATGAACGCAAGGTGCAGTCCGTCCTGTCAAACACACATCACATGACAGCAGCAACTTGAACACCCACAAACTTGTAAACAAAGAGTCGCTGTCATTTCTGATGATTCACCATCAAGTCTTAGTTGTGAATTACTTCAGAAGACCAGCCCGATTTAATGAAGCATTATCCTGTCACGATCACCAGAGATCAAACCATCAGAGATCGCTGGTACACACACAAATTCACATGAACTACAAATAAACCATGTTCTTGGACTACATATTCAGTCATGCAACACTCACACACCTGCTCCAAGTCAACAGTGATTACAAACACACACATCTGAAGCTGCTCAGACTGATTATCTGGACTATTTAAACAACACATACACACTCACTGTTGCTGAGTCTTTTCTACTGTTTGTGACACTACAACGCGTTTTCCTTTGTCTGGCTTTTCCGCCTTGTGTATTTATATATTCCTGTCTGCTGCCTGCCTCTGACCATCCGCCTGCCCATTGACTACGATTCTGGAATGTTTGCATACATCTGTTTGCACCTGTTGACCATTGCTTACCTGACCTCGCTAATAAACCTGCATTTGGATATGTAACACAGGGAATGACACTGACAACAGAGGTGCGGATCCAGAGGATGATAATGTGTAACACGGCCATAATTGACGTTGGTGTTGTGATCTCTTTCTTTTCAAGTGCACATACGCATTAGCTCAGGAAACCTGAAAAAGTGCCTATTTTGTTTGATTCAAACGTTTTGAAAAGAACCTTAGGAGACAGTTGTTGTTCAATTTTATTGGTGATTCCAAATATGTCATGTAATTGTAAGCTTGGCAAACAGTTTTGAAGAATTTGATGTTTCCCCATTCAGACAGAATGCCCGAGCATACTGCCCGAGAGGTGTTCCAAAGAGGGCCACCAAGCGAAATGGCTTGCTCTACAGGTACTTTGATGTGCTTTACTGTAGTCATTACATATACTGTACATAAAGTACTGTTTACTTAGGAATTAGTCAAAAGTATTCAACCCAGGCTCATTGTTAAAACGTAGTCCCACGAGCGTTTCTGGAGACCGCACATTTTTTAAACGAACGCTATGGGGCGGTGTGACACCATTTCTTTTCGCGCTTACCAGCCGACCGCTCGCCTCGTGTGGACGACTTTCACACTGCAACCAGTTTGTCTCGTTAGCTCGCCGTGTTTGTCGGCGGACTCGAGACGCAGAGAGGAGTTGACCATGATGACGGGGTTCGAGTCCGGTGAGGAGTGCTTTCAGAAAGCAGGTAAGACAAACACAGAATATAATGAAATAAACCAGTAAATAACAGGGTGAGAATGTGCTAAAGTCTGAAAATGTGGTAAAAATGAGAAGAGGGCTTTTATTTTATTCTGGATTGCTTTTTTTGAAAGTTCTTGGTTGGGTTTAGGGAAGTGTGTGGGTGAGTCAATCAATAAAATTTGGGTTGGGTTTAGGGAAGGGGGAGGGTGGGTCAGTCAACTGGATGGTCAGTCACTCATTCGGTCAGCCAGCCAAACAGTCAGCTGACAGTGGCCTCTGGTGGGTTTACACGAGAAAAGCAGGCATGAACGGCACTCGCGAGAGACATTTGAGATCTCAAAAAGCATTCGCAGCGGCCTCTCGTGGATTTGCAAAAACAAAAAGTGCAAAAAGACGTACCTGATGGGACGTATTCCGCGGACACCAGAAACGTACTCAGGACCACGTTCTCAGAATGAGCCTGGGTTGAAAGTATTGCTTTTAAAAAAAGTCTAGAAAAAAAGAGTATAATTTAATGTAGTACTATTAGTGAAGTAGTAGTAACTTTTAACCAAATCACCAGCTTTTGTTATTTAATCCTTTAAACTGTATTTAACTTTTGTGTTCTCTTAATTAGCTGACATATTGTTATGGATGAGTATGTACGTTTAGCTCAATTATTCTCAAAAGATGCTAATTTTGTTAGAACCTCTTCCACATGTGTTTGTGTAAATGGTCGTAGTCAATGAGGCTTCACTAATAGGGAGTAAAGCTCAACCTTTAGAAGATTGAGCTGTTTTGTCCCTCGTGCCGCTCTCTCTCCCTCCCAAGTGTCTCTATTGCGAAACAATATCATCCTTCACTGTGATGTCCTCAGCTGGAGCGGTGAACAGAACTTCATAATCCAGAAACTTTTTTTTTTCAGCCATGTAGCTAAGATTCATAAGTACTGAATTATTTTGTCTGATGTGAAGCTTTACTCATGGGGATGTCTTAGTTTTTTTCTGCTGTAAGTTGAATCAAGTATAGTGGATATAAATATAGCTCTGTTGTAAAAGCTAGTGAGAGCCTACCTAAACAATGGCCCTGTTAGGATTTTCCGGATATTGCTTTTCATGTAATGTGTAGAATGCAACACAGGCTCATTGTGGATATGTGCCACTGTCTACATTTCTGGAGAGCATGAATTATGTAGCCAGAGGTATGTCTCACTCCATTTTGTCTTTAAAATGAACGCTATGGGACGGTATGAAGCCACCGTCAGTTTCTGTTCCTTTTGTTGCTACTAGCTGAATGCTTCCCTCCATACAGACGGCTTTTCTGGTGTTAATAGTTTTCCCAGTAGCTCACCATGTACGTTGGCAGACTTGGGATGTGGAGTGGAGTACAACTAAGATAGATACATAGATAGATAGATAGATAGATAGATAGATAGATAGATAGATAGATAGATAGATAGATGAAAAAATAAATACATAAACAACAGGCTAAATAAATGTGGTGAAATCACATCCGTGTCTGCTTTTCTTTCACTAGATTGCTTTTGAAAACACTATCGGTTTGGTTTAGGAATGGGGTGGGTGGGTTAGTGGGTTAGTCGGAGTCAGTCAGTCGACAGCAAGCTGGCCTGGTCAGCTGAAGTGTATATTGCGCCCTCTGGTGGATTTATGCACGAGAATTTGAGATCGTCAAAAAGCGTACACAGCAGCTTCTGATGGATTTGCAAAAGCAAAAACTGTGGCTACATTAGGCATACACCGGTATAAGATTTTGATGGTATGATAACCTTGGATTAAAAAAAATATCACGGTTTCACGGTATGACGGCATTGTGATTATTGCTCTAATATATATAATTTTTAAATGTCTGGCTAAAAAAACTTTTCCCCCCATGAACGTAATTTATTTTACGTTCATTCAAATGTAAAACAAAATGCGTTTAAAAAACATTTAAAATATTTTGGAGCAGTAAACATGTCAAGCTAAACAATTATAAAATAATAAAACACAGATGTCTTAACAATTTACACCTGTAAAACTAAAAAAACTAATGTAAACAAAAAATCTTACACATACCTTAAGAACGGTATAGCAGAAAATTTTGGCGGTACGAAAACCTTGACTTTTCCATACCGTGGTATACCTTGATACCGGTTATCGTCCCATGCCTAGAGCAGATGTGCCTCCAGTTACATATTTTGCTGTCCCCAGAAATGTAGATCTGGGTACCTATCCGCAACAGGCCTGGGTTGGTAGAATAGCAGTAAAGTAAAAGCAAAAGGTCTGGAAAGAATAATTTTTGAATTAAGTTACAATTCTCACTGAATCAACAAACCACTAACTTTGACTAATTTGGGATGTAGAATGTGTAGAATATGGACTTATAAATAAACGGCCAATATCTTAATAACACTTTAGTTTTAAGTAACAATTGACACCATTTATAACTGGTTTATTACCTGCCTATTATTAAGATATGAACTGTTTATTAGCATATATAAAGTATGATCTTATTTTACATCCATAATCTCACTAATACCTAAACCCAACTACTACCTTACTAACTATTAATAAGCAGCTAATTAGTAGTTTGTTGAGCTTAGTTCTTAGTTAATGGTTTATTAATAGTTTGAACTGGCCTCATTGGGAAAATGTGCCCAAGTGTACATTTTTAGAAACTGGAAATATGTACATGTTTAATGTGTAAAACAAATGCTACAGGGTGGTACTGCTGGCTTTTTTCCACTTTTCTTTTTTTCGAGTCCGATGAAGGATGGTTTCAGAATGTAACGGTGGAGTGACGATGACAACGGAGGCGAGGATCCAAGTGCAGATTTAATGTGAAGTCAGTATAGCAGTGGTCAACAGGGGCAAACAGATATATACAGGAAATCCAAAATTGTAGTCGTAGTACAGGCAGAGGTCAACAAGGCTGGTAGCAGGCAAGGATAAACAGACAGGCGAGGATCAAAAAACACAAAAGACTAGACAAAGGAAACGCGTTGTGAGGTCACTTTTACAGAGAACAATACTCAGCAATGATGTGTGTGTATGTGCTGCTTATGTAGTGAGTGTAATCAGTCTTTGACGTTCCTCCGGTGGTGTCTATGCAATCAGTTGTGATATGGTGCAGGAGTGTGTGTGTGCGCTGCATGACTGGAGTTGTAGTCCTTAGCAATCTGTAGTTCCCGGAAGTGTGTGTGTGAACCAGCGATCTCTGACAGTGGAGATCGCTGGTGATCGTGACACAGAAACCATGTAATATGAAACCCAAAAAAAGCAGCACAAAGTTGTGGTAGAAGTATACTGCCACAATGGATTTTCTCTTCTTAGGTTAGTTTTGAAAACACTATTGGTTGGGTTTAGAAAAAGGGTGTGTGGGTCAGTTGATATCAAGCTGATATATTATGATGACACGAAGGACATTAATATGTGCAGAAATGTATACAGCAGCCTGGTGGAATTACGCTTATGAGAAAAATGCCCCAGTAATGTATTTGAGATTGTCAAAAATATACGCTGCATACTCTATTGGATTTATGGATTTTATTGGATTTAAACAACTACACAAAAATTTAGTGCGGGGAACATATTTCTCGGTTCTCAAAATTTAGTCCTGAGCACATATTTCCAATGAGCCTGGGTTGGTGAAATTTACATTAAATTAAAGTGTGGCCATAATAAACCACTAGTTAATAGTGAGAATTGGTACAGTACTTTAAAGTGTTTATGTAGCAATAGAATAAGTTATGAACTGCCTGAAATGAGTTCTAGTCTTGCTTATTGCACCAACTTGATTTTCACAATGCTGGTCTATGGTCTTTATTGGCTGACCCTCATACGTTGACCCTTGAATACTGTTGTAGCTGAAGCCTGCAAGAGATTAGTTAGTTAGACAGGTTAAGATGATGCAGTTTTCTGCTCTTTGAGAAGCAAATATGCTGTGTGCACTTCAAAAAGACGAAGTGATGCTTCAAATGTAGTAAAAACAACTCCATTGTTACTGTTCATATCAATCTGTTTACAAGTGCTGATGAAGGTGAATCAGATGTGGGCTTTGTCGTTTGTTTTTTTTTTTAACATGTGCCATTAGTGGTCGCCCAATCACAAAAGACCAGACGGGTCATTTATAGATGTGGCATACACTCAAAACAGGAGTGGAAACATGCATACGCCACTTACCATGCAACCATGTTATCTAGAAAAAACAAACCTGACGGAAGAATCATCGCTTTAAATCATCATTTGAGCCATAATCCTTAATAAATTAATTAAAATGTATTCTGCCGTACGTTCACTTTTAGGAAGGTTTCTACACACTAGAAGTTTTATAAATGAAACCCCAGGCTTTGATTGGACTGATTAGATCAGATTAGACTTTAGACTGATTAGACTTTGATTTCAGCAAGGATGGGTTTAGAGAGACTGCATCCTCAAACTCTCCATTTCAGACACTGAGATTAGAGGTGATCCCTATGTGTTTATTATAAGATAATAGTTTTTGGTCTTTCATAGATGTAACCTTAGTAGGAGACCTCTAAAACTAAATTAGCAACCTTTAAATTGGCAAACTAGGGGTACTTTAAGACGACATACGGTTCAGCTAGAAGACTTATTTACAATGAACTCTAAGGCAATGTTGCATATTTCATAAGAAGTGAGTTCTGGACTGTATTGCAACATGCTGGAAAAAAATGCTGTAATAATTCTGTAATTACACTGTTGAGCAGTGTTGGGGAAAGTTACTTTGAAAGTATTGCATTACAATATGGAGTTACTTCCCCAAAAAAGTAACTAATTGGGTTTTTAGTTACTTTTTATGGAAAGAGTTACAGTATTTTTGCGTTACTTTTCCATTTTTTTTTTAATAGAGAAGCTCTACATTTAGCAACCACTTATATAACCTACACATTAATTTTTCTTTAAAAAGTAGGATAAAATGATAATTTAAGAACTTTCTGAGCCCAGACCTATACATGCTGTACATACAGATTAATGAAAACATGTTAAAGTAATACGTTGTACATTTTGTATTATTATTTAAGTAAATTCACTGTTGATTGAGATAAATACTACAATAAAGCCTAAAAGTACCAACATGAAATCATTAATATTTAGGCAAAAACAGATGACAATTTAATGGCAAAATGAAAAGACGATAAAAAAAATCCCCAAATCAAAATAAATCTTTGAGCTTTATACATTGAATAAATTGCCTCCTGTGGCCGTAACAAATGTGTAAATCGTTTCCCAAAAGAGAAAAAAATGTACTCTATAACAAAGCACGTTGCTTCTACAGTAGACAGTGGCTGAATCTCCTCAACAATAAAAGCAAAAGTTCAATCGAATGAATTGTTTTACCTGGAGAGCATGAACTGATGTCAATCATTTGTTGTTTAGCAGGAGGTGGGGTGCAGTTTTGAGTTCAAAATGACAAGAATCCATAGCAAAAATGTAAGTCTCCAGTCTGCCATTGTTTCTGTTTCTGACTGTCTGTAGTGATGACAGACGATTCGTGAATGAATCATTTGTTTTAACCGAATCTTCGAAGTGAACCGGTCGAACCAGTTTATTAAATTGAACAGAGTTGTCGTGAAACGGTTTGTGTCTGTCTTCAGTACTAACATACCGGATACCCCCATCTGACTCGAAATAAACCAATATACTGAGTTATTCAGTTACTAGATCAGTAAACTCACTCATCTGCTGTGAAACAAATAAAACAGACCTGATGATGATGAGCGCGAGTCGACTCTCTGTTGCCTTACAGCACGCTCTCTCATTGAGTGTGTGATTTAATCCTGACTAAGGTCATTTTTATTCCGCAATATATTTTGTAAAAGCTAATTAAGCAAGGAAAAAACTAACTCAATTAATACTGAATGTGTGTCATGGTTAAGAACAGAACAATATGCTGGTGTTTAACAGCACTGCTTCAATGCACTCCTGCATTGGGCTCACACATACACTCTGCACTCTGACTACTTCAAAATTGCTGATAAGCCGTGGTGGGCATTTCTCTCTATCTCACGATGAACACAGTCGACCAATCCTAGTAGAATGGGTCACCAGACCAATCAGCGCAGAGTAGCATCATGCTAAGGAGGGGTTTGGGAACAAATTAATCGCTGAACGATTATGAACAAGCCCAAAACCAAAATATGACCTTTTCCACTGCATAATAGGGGCTGTTTTAAAGTGACTCAAATAATATTATTTATTTTTAAAAGTGCTGCGTTACTTTAATCCTTTTACAAAAGTAATATTATTATGTAACGTACGATACTTATAATCTGTTATCCCCAAAACTGCTGTTGACCATCTGTTACGTCTAAACTCACCCTTAAACCTTCCCATACCACCAAACCTGTGCCTAATCCTACCCGTATCCCACCTCAAGAGCACCAGAAGTGTTCTGCAATACATTGTGAACACAGGAAGTATGTTGTATTTATTTTTTAATGCAAGTACATAGTAGTTAAGGCCACTTAATATAAAGTAGCACCCCAAAAAGTAAATAAAATAAAAGCATGATGATAAAAATGGTTATTTAACTATAAATGCCACATGATTTAATTGACTATTTGTGCTTTAATGTTACATTGTTATCTTAGCAACATTCAAATAATCAAACTCGGCTGAAATGAATTGTATGTTACATTAGTTAATGAATGAGAATGAGCACAGAGCTGCATTTTCAGAAGACTGAACCAGAAATCCAGTCAAGTCACGATAAGATTGTTTGTAATTTTCACAATCTCCGATAGCATCTAAAAATATAGGATAATTATAGATTAATATGAGATTAGTGCGCTTAATCAGATTAGTAGCGTGAAAAGTCAATTAAACGAGGAATAACGGCGCATCTCTTATTGCAGCTGCAGTCTAGAGTAGTTGTGGGTAAGACACAGGAGCACGAGCCTCATGCTGTTAAAATTCATCGCATGATGTGAGATATTTACTCAGCAAACTCTTCCGCCCAAATGCCTCTCAGACTTGACAGCTGTGCCGAACGCACACCTTTTGAGGAGGCCGCTTATGTAACGTGTCAAAACTATAAACTCTGCCTTCACAATCTCACATCAACCCCTTCACCATCTAGGCTGTGTCGGCGCTGATAGATATCCAGATCGCCTGCATCTCCATTGGTTGTGTAGTATAATGAAGACACTTTTTATATCACAGTTGGAGGCCGAAATGGAATTTTCGTGTTTGTCAGAATAAAAGACAAACAAGCTTAGCTGTAACACATGGCGTGGTGTGTTTGAACTATTTGCATATAACGCATTTGGAGCAACGTTCTGCTCTTTGCTACTAAAAGCAACAACAAAACCTGAAACGGTGGCTCTTTTACACTTGAACTAACCACACTTGAGATTACAAAAGGCAGTGACTTTGCTGCAGCTCATGTAGAAGAACATTGTGCTAGCAATGGCTAATGAATTAGGCCTCATGGGAGTATTACAGAATGTTTCTTAGGTCTTAATTTAAGATATGATACTTTAAATTGGGACTTTTCACATTTATTCTATAGAAGCTTGATGAAATTTTAAATTGTGTCATCAAGTTCGATAATCCACTCTCTTGTCTATTACCAAGCAACCAACACTGTGCACGCTGCTAATGAGTTAGCGTAAAAGAAATGGATAAACAAATCTGGTAATGGTCTGTAATGCTGGTTGCAGTTCCTATGTAAACTGTAATATGTTGCTTGCCAGTCAACAACTTAGATGTTTAATTGTAGAAATACTCTTGGAGAAACTGATGACAAACACTTTTGTTCTCTATCTACAAATGCAATGCACTTTTTTTGGACAGCACAGTTCTAAATGTTTTTCATGAGCTTTGAGTAATCTTGAAGTTCATCCAGGCTCATTCTGAGAACGTGGTCCTGAGTAGATTTCTGGAGGCCGCGGAATACGTCCTGTCAGATACGTCTTTTTGCACTTTTTGTTTTAGCAAATCCACGAGAGGCCGCTGCGGATGCTTTTTGAGATCTCAAATGTCTCTCGCGAGTGCCGTTCACGCCTGCTGTTCTCGTAAACCCACTAGAAGCTGCTGTCAGCTGACTGTTTGGTTGACCGAATGACTGACTGACCATCCAATCGACTGACCCACCCTCCCCTTTCCTAAACCAAAATATTGATTGTTCCACCCACACACTTCCCTAAACCCAACCAACAACTTTTAAAAAAAGCCATCCAGAATAAAAAAAAGCCCTCGTCTCATTTTTACCACATTTTCAGACTTTACCACATTCTCACCCTGTTATTTACTGGTTTATTTCATTATTTGGATTCTGTTTTTGTCCTACCTGCTTTCTGAAAGCACTCCTCGCCGGATTCCCCGTCATCATGGTCAACTCCTCTCTGCGTCTTGAGTCCGCCGACGAACACATGAGCTAACGGGACAAACGCAGCCATACGTACCTCTGACCACGTAATGTGCGGTCTCCAGAAACGTTGGTGGGACAACGTTTTCACAATGAGCCTGTGTTGAGTTTTTGGGTTGCCCTAAAGTTAAGACCACCTAAAGACTAGACCAAAAGTTGTTTCTGTAAAACCACATTCATATCTGTAGCTTAGATAAGATAATGCACTTAGACAACTAAAATTCCAACTGAAATTACCATCGTTACCAAAAAGAAAGGGTGTAAAGTTTAAAGTTGTGGCGCAGTGGGTAGCATGATCGCCTCACAGCAGGAAGGTCGCTGGTTCGAGCCCCGCGAGCATGTTCTCTTTGTGTTTGCGTGGGTTTCCTCCTGGTGCTCCTGTTTCCCCCACAAGTCCAAAGACATGTGGTGTAGGTAAATTGGGTAGGCTAAATTATCTGTAGTTTATGTGTGTGAATGAGTGTGTATGTATGTTTTCCAGTTATGGGTTTCAGCTGGAAGGGCATCCGCTGTGTAAAACATATGCAGGATAAGTTCAATCCGCTGTGGAGACCCCTAAATAAGAAAGGGACTAAGTCTAAAAGAAAATGAATGAATGAATCTTTCTGTAATGCGCCCCCAGGCTCCTGAAACATAATCCAAGTAAACTTTGCTTTGGTCCAGTTTGTTTGGTCCAGTTTCATTCATCAAGACTTTTACGACTCTTTCGATAAAACATTTATCAGACACATAGATGGGCTCATTGCGGATACGTACCCAGGTCTACATTTCTGGGGACAGTAAAATGAAAAGTGGAGGTACGTCTGCATGGGTTTTAAATTTTTTTTTTTTTTTGCAAATCCACCGTCGCTGTGTACACATTTGATGATCTCAGATTTCTCTTGCGCATCCTCTTCTCGCGTGAATCCACCAGAGGGCGCAATATACACTTCACCTGACCAGGCCAGTTTGCTGTCGACTGACTGACCGACTGATAGAACGACCCACCCAGCTCCTCTCCCTAAACCCAACAAATATTGTATTCAAAAGTAATCTACAAAAAGATGTCGTGGCTGCGTGATTTCACCATGTTTTTCAGCCTTTAGTTTTGTTTATTCTTGCTTTTTGTTTTACCTGGTTTCTGGAACTGCTGGGCCCATGCGGTTTGTGCTATGCACTGGTCACTACTAACAGAATGGAGAATGAAATGTTAAATAAGTTGCATATAAAATTTACGTTTTTAAAACCACCCAAATTTTGTCAAACCGCCCAATCTGGCAACTCTGGACTCCAACGATTACTTGAAATGGAACAAAAGCTGTCTGCAGTGTCATACTGCCCCATAGCATTCGTTTTTACAAACAAAATGGAGCCAGGCTTATCTCTGGGTACTTTTGTCTCTGGAAATGTTGACAGGGCTACGAATGCACAATGAGCTTTTGTTGGATGTAATCTAAGTTAATTTAATGTAAAATGAATGCTGTAAAAAAGACTTTGAATATTGGTTAAACCCTCTCTGACCATTTAAAACAGCTTTAATAAGATACGCAATTCTAAGGTGTTATTTATTTCCTTTGCTCTAATATTATTGTTATTACAGTATATTCATTGTAATGTATTATGAAACTGCATGTGTTCTTAACCATTGCTAGCTTTGTCCAAGTGAATGTTTGGCAGCTTCTTGAAAGAAAGAAGCTTGGCCTACCTGTTTTATTCAGAGGTTCAGTGATTGAAGCCCAGCTCCTTTCACTTTGATTGTTGTGTGTCTTTGATGCTTGCTGCAAAAGCTTTCATGTCCTTGACAACGTTCAATGATTCGTCCATAACCGTTGTCCAATTTTTGTCCCATTTCTATCTGTATTCTGTCTCCAGGGTAGAAGGGTAATCCCTGACTGATGCACATATAATCGCAAGTATAACAAATTCTTCTTTGTAAACATGCCTCCAAATGATGGTTCTTGAATTCTAATATTTAGACACATCACACATTTTACAACTTTATCTTTTGACCGCAAACACACTGGTACAGATCTGGTCAGAGTAGGCACGAAATAAAACCCCCAAAACCTGACAAAGACAACATGCCAATCTAATAATTCCCTACTTTAGTTAAAATTTTATATTCAGCAGGGATACGATTATTGGCATGATCATTATTATTATTATTATACAGTGCTCAGCATAATTGAGTACAGCTTGTTTTTATTCATTTGTCAGTGAATGTAGTCAATATGTTCAATTTTAATTCATGTTTATTTATTTAGTGCTTTTACAATCTACACTGTCAAACAATAGACGGGGCGCCACGGTAGTGTAGTGGGTAGCACGTTCGCCTCACAGCAAGAAGGTCGCTGGTTTGAGCCCCGGCTGGGTCAATTGGGATTTCAGTGTGGAGTTTGCATGTTCTCTTCGTGGTTGTGTGGGTTTCCTCCGGGTGCTCCGGTTCCCCCCCACAAGTCTAAAGACATGTGGTATAGGTGAATTGAGTAGGCTAAATTGTCTGTAGTTTATGAATGTGTATGGATGTTTCCCAGAGATGGGTTGCACCTAGAAGGGCATCCACTGCGCATAACAAATGCTAGATAAGTTGGTGTAAGCCAAAAAGAAAATGAATGAATTAACAATAGATTTAATAAATAAATTCAATAATTTTTTTTAAAGAAGTATATTTATTTCAAATAATATTTTAGTCACCAAACATCAAATGCAAGGATAATTTAAATTCGCAATATTTCAAAAACCGTTGCTGTGAGGCGACATTGCTAACCACTGAGCCATCGTGCCACACATATAATTTCACTGGACGGCTAATAATTTAGCCTTGCATTGTACATTCTCATAGATGGATGAAGTTAAAAATGCGCTCGATTATGTAAGATTTGACAGGTTAATGTAAGAAATAGAAACTGCTGGCCGGTGAAGATTTCAGATTTGACACTGTCGTCTTCAAGTTCACGCGGTTGCTGTAATTTATTTTGTCAGTTACAGTGAAGTCCTCAAGTGTGCAGTTTTTGACTAACTATATAATTTATCACCAGCGTGTAGTTGAATGCTGACTGTCAGGGAATTTTACATAACACACGCACGCGTGCACGCTCACTCTGTCTCTCTCATACACCTGCAGAGGGTAAGACAGTCATTATTTTCATTCATTATTAATAACACACTAATTAGAAAACATATGCACGCTCACAAAGTTCACTGATGAGGGCATTTTGGTGAGAGAAGGCAACTCATACCTTTATTTTCCATCTGCTTGGTCTCTATTTCAGGCGTTGCTACAGCGGAATGAACTGGCAACTATTCCAGCATATGTTTTATACAGCGGATGCCGTTCCAGCTGCAACCAGTGTTGGGAAACACCCGTAAACACTCACTCACACACACACTCATACACTATAGCCAATTTCATTCACCTATTGTGCATGTCTTTCACGCAGAAATGCCTGCTGACCCAGCCGGGACTCGAATCAGTGACCTTCTTGCTGTGAGGCGACAGTGCTAACCACTGAGCCACCGGAGAAGGCAATTTTTGTAATCTCTTTCTCTCTCATACATTATCTATTATCACACAGCAAGCTTTTTTCCCCAGAAAACTCTTACGAAGAGCTGAAAACATTGATTCCAATTAACTGCCTTTAAATGGACTTCTGGTCCGTGTCTTCTTAATTTATAGATGACATTACATGACGTTATGGGTTCTTTTCAGGACAGCAGATTCCTTTAGTTTGAGCTTCATTGCATGTTTGAATTGGTCAAATAAGTAGCTTGTTGTTGAATGTACATGCTCGCATGCATAATGCAACTGTTAAAGTCTAAGAATTATTTATAAAAGCAAAGCGTCTTTGCTACTTACGCCTGTTTCACACCGCCAGCGCAAACAGAGCGTGAGCAGCGCGTGCGCAGTGCATATGGATAGCAGAAGCAGTGCACAGGCGTTTGCCTTTTTAAACGACTGCATCTGTAGCGTGCGGTATGAAAGCTCTAATCTGTTAGAATGGACGCGGAAAAAACACATGCTTCTCACGCTCTGCTCTCGCTTGCGGTGTGAAACAGGCATCAGTTTAAAAGTGTGAAATGACTCTTATGAACAAACAATTTGCCTAAAAATACTCAGAAATCAAGTGTAAACAAGATCTACTGGCTTAAATATTCCAAAAACACATTAACTTCACAATTGTTTAATTAAAATAACTAATGAATTAGTCAATAATACTCACAAAAACACAAGTATTTGGCTTAATTCTAAAGCTAAAAACTCTAACCTAGTAATGTGAAACAAAGAAATATTGTAAGCTAATGAATTTGGTCAGAATTACAAATCCATCTCAATCATCAGCTTAAATCTTCCAAAAACCCATTCACTCAGCTTAGTATTGTCAAACAACTTTAATAAGCAAATGAGTTGGTCATAAATAGTCAAGAACCATGAGCTATTGGCTTAAATCTTTCCAAAAGCATGACAGATTTAAGTTATTTTAAAAAATCCACATCATTTTTTACATATTTTGAACTATGGGGGCCACCGGTAAATTCAATGACTTCAAACAGTCGCACCATGCTGATGCTGAAGTTGTGCGTGTTATTATATGCTGAATAAAGGTGCAGGAAGAAGGTGCTAGCAAATATCACAATGAATTTTTCAACAATACTAATGAGCTATTTCAGCGTTATGGATGTGACATTTGGGGTAAAATCTTAAAACATACATTCACAAAGAAAGTATATTTTTACATATTGAAACATCTGTTTATATTTCCTGAAAAACTAACCACAGAGTTATGGGATCAGAATAATATCAATCTGTAAACATATTTTATATTTTAAATGAGGATAATAAACTTGCGTTATAGATGTGACCAGGAAAGTCTGCACGTTTAAAGCATAAAAAGGATGAGAGTGGGCTCACTACACAACAAAAATGATTGATTTCATTGGATTAGACGTTTTTGCATTTATGAGGAAAACTGAAGATTAATTTATTAATTATAGATTAATAAAGGAACTAAGCCGAAAAGAAAATGAATGAATGAATGAATAAACTTTTTTCATGGAATTGATGTAATATGAAATTTATCAGTATTGATCATCATTTTTTGGCATGTGATATGGGTTTCGAGCTCAATGGAGCGACCCCTGTATTTTTCGTAAATCTGATTTTTTATTTATTTATTTATTTATTTTTTGAAGGTCGTCTCCATTGTCAAAGCAAATGACCTGTTTTATTCCGGATATCTTTCAGGGATGTAATTGTAGACCTACCTAGGCTACTCTGTATAAACGTAATGATATTGTGTAGTCCTATAATGTGATGACGCTGCTGACAATATAAGATTATGAAATCGCTGTTAATGCGTGTTCGGCTGTGCACTTTTTTAGTGCTTACATTTGCATGTCATGAGGTACGAAGTATAAACCTATTAAATATTACTTAGGTGACTATTAAACTGCTAAACATTTAAACTGATAGAAATAAAAAAAATTTACTTAAATTTGTATGGCCAATAACTAATATTTATATATAGAATATATATATATTATTACGTCTTCTTTTTATGTCCTCCGATGATCACATGCCTGATTTTTATTTATGTTATTTCTAGAATGTAATTACTTTATGTGACTTAATTTTACTAAAACAAAACCCATAGCGTTGCAAATCTCACATCCTCCTCTACTGATTAAGAGAAAAGGATCCAAGCATACTAGAAACTAGGGCTGTGCAATCAATCGCAATCGCAAAAAAAATCGCGATTTAAGCACATGCAATTTCTACATTGCGCAAGGCTGCAATTTTATCTTTTAATTTATTTAGATTTTTGTTTATGTTCTTGTGTGCATGATTTTAATATGTTAACCAATCAGAACTGACCCAGCAAAACGGGCAATTACAGATAAGCTGAGCAGCAAAAAGATCCAGCTCACTCCGCGCACAACGAAGTAGGTGGTTTTGATTTACGTTAGTTTTTATTTATTGTTCTGATTGAAGTTGAAGTTAGTTAATCTTTATTTTTTCATGTTGTCTGTTTTTAAGACAATTTATTACAGTTTTGTTTATCAAGCAGTTAGAACTTATTTGTACAGTATGTTTTTAACTAGAGGTGAGGTTAGTTAATCTTCATTTATTTTATGTTGTCTGTTTTAAAGACAAATTTATTAAACTTAATACTATGTAATTTCATTGTGAAATGTTTTGTTATGCACTTTTCGTGCTCTGAATACATTTAGAACTCATGTATGTAGCTTGTTTGAAAAAGCAAAAACAGTTGCCAAAGTCGCAAATAAAATCACAATCGTAATATTTGTTCAAAAAAATCACAATATGATGATTTTGTCCATATTGCACAGCCCTATTAGAAACAAAAATGAGGAGTGGTGTGAAATGACAACAGAGAGACTAACTTGTGATTTCATCAAATTTCATCAAAAACATTGAAGTTCTGTTTTTTCTTTTATTTTGCTGATATTTAGTTTAACTTGAATACAATCATACGTGTAAATCATTGACAGTTTATGTAAAGATGAATTAAATCAGTATTGAATTATTTGATTTTATTTGCATATTGTTGGTCTTTTTCGCACTTTCGGTTCATTTTTAAGACAAATAATCTGAAAACATTTTACACTGTATGCAAAAATAAATTTTATCAGCACTGCAGGATTTTTATTTGCCTGTAATTTCATAAAAAAGCTGGCCCACTGTATACAAAAATGCAGGGCTCCACACAATTCAGTTTCCTCCAAAATATCACCAGATTTTATTGTTTAAGCTCATTTTAAATGCGTAGTTTGAGCAAGCAGCAAAAATCAGTGTAGATTATTGTTGGTCATTTATTATCCCCTACAAACTTTTGTTCATTTTTAGCTCAATTGAAGCAAAAGTAATATCGTAGGACAACTTTTAGGGTTCCCAAAGTTTCTCAGCCAAGCCTTTTGTTATTTTTTTTATAAGGGTTATTTATTAAAATGTTTATTTCCCCCACAGCAGTGGTGTGTTTTTACTGCATTCTCCGGGTTGTGTTTTATTAGATTATCTTTGTAGTTTACTGGATGTTCTCCATTCTACACTGTGTATTCTGACACTTGAGGATTTTATGCCACCGTCTATCGCAGCACTGCACAATATGGCACCAGCTGACCTCTGCATGTGCACAAGCATCTACTTCTGTGCTTCATCACATCGACACTTTCACTATCTGCGAATATTGCCAGGACATTTGTGCCCGGCTTCTTCTTTTCATTCAGGAGATAAACAAACCAACTTCGACTTTGACTGTGACCGCTAACAGGATTGCTTCAAAATCTCCAAGCTCCAACCGCACTCGACTCTACTATAAACCCTCTCACCTTGCCTCACACTCTGAGCTTCAAGGCTTTTTGCACCGTTTCTTTGCTGCTTTTTTATTTTTTGGGGGGAGAATTTTATAAGGATGGAGGAATAAATTCAGAGAGAGACGGGGATCAATAACTGCAGTGAAAAATTGTACACAATTGCAGCAGCATCCTTACAAATTAGCACTCTATAGACGCACAATGGTAGGTAGCAGGAAGCAAAAACCCCATTCATTTTCTCCATAGAGAAATTGATTTTTGGGGATAATGTATAAACCTTTCAAGACGGACCTAATGTGTGGTCTTAGGTTGTTAAATGATGATATATATATGCATGTGGGGAAAGCACAAGGGTAAGTCCGGCTTCTTTCAAAGCATCATGTTTAATTGCTGATTTCCCAGTGAAGTACTGTACTCTCCTGAAGAGAGTCTTCACATTTAGATGCATCTCTGTGAGCCCGTGTAACACAGCTTAAGAGCTCTGCAGTGCCCATGTATTCCCATAAAGCATTTAGACTGATGTAATGGAGTCTGCTTACACTCTTAAATGAGATGATTATACATATTTATGTGTGTATGTATATGTAAATGTTATACAGATGCATAGTAAATGCACTGAACGTTATGGGAAGGGTGGCACAGTGGCGCAGTTGGTAGCACGATGGCCTCACAGCAAGTCACTTGGCGTTTCTGTGTGGAGTTTGCATGTTCTCCATGTGTTCTCGTAGGTTTCCATCAGGTGCACCAGTTTCCCCCACAGTCCAAAGACATGCGCTAAATTGGCCATAGTACTGTATGTGTGTGAATGCAAGAGTGTATGGGTGTTTTCCATATGCTGGATAAGACTAAACCGAAAAGAAAATGAATGAATGAATGTTAAGAGGCTGAAAATTAACAGTGAAGCATTGTCAGTGTTTGCCAAATAAATAAATGTTACTGAATAATACTGTAGCTATGTTTCCATCTAAAGGTGCAAATTAATTTTATACGCAAAACTGTAATATTGCATAAAAGACGTGCGATTTAAAGCATCGTTTCTCTCAAATGAGTCAAAGAGAACGTCAATCGTCACTTCCTGATTAACTGGTGCCAAATAATATCAACAGTAAAATAGAATTTATTTAGGTAGGAGAATCTGCGTGAATCTTTTCCTTGTTTAATAAATACCTCAGAATACAACGCAGACATGCAATAAACGCATGGTGAATGCTTGAGATGCAAAGCACACCACATGGAAAGAACCTATATGAGGATATACAGTATGTGCATATATGACACCTATATGCAGTATATATGCACATATATGATAATATCTACAGTACGCTGCATATATGCATATATATGCCACATATAGGCAAAATTGAGGTGCATATATGTGCATATACAGGCTATAGATCTCCTGTATTGCTTCTTTACATCCACACATAAGCTCTATATGTACATACAAGATATGTCTCCTATATAGCTCATATCTCACTTTTGCAACTGTCATACATGATGCCTAGCTCATATTGTCTATCATCAAGCAAAACTAAAAAAAAAAACAAAAGAAATTCAAAAACATTATGTATGTGCGAACACTTGAAATTGATATCACATGTAATTGCCACAGTTAAATTCCACAACATGCCAAATAAGTTAGAGCCATATGTGTACATATAATGTTGGAATATATGGCCAATTTTACTTATTATTTATATACACATATTAAAACCTATAGCAAAAACTATATTAAAACCTATATGTTTATATAAGACCTTTCTGTGCGGGACAGGCGCTCCTGACGGTTCTGTAGGTAATTAATAATATAATAACATTAATACTGAAATGGTTACGCCATTTTAGAATGACCAAAACAACATTTCAGATGCTTTACAATGTGCTCAGCCTGCTGGTTTGTCCATTCACTCACATTTTTATCATCTCATGATCTCTTATAGCAAAATCACATTACTTTTTTTTTAATGGGCTTTCTAGAATTTGTTTGGTTAAAGCACTTCCATTGTAGTTTGTATATTTCATTTCTGTTAAAAAAATAAATAAATAACTACAACTGTTTTTTTATGCTCCTCTCTAAAATGTGTATAAAATAGATGGAAACATTGCTAGTGATGCAATCAAGAGTTTTCAAAATTCAAAACTTGACTACACACTACTGTAACTGTCCATGAAATGAACTGCTCTTTTACTGGAGTTTTTTGCTGCTGAATCTTACATGTCTACACATGATATTTGATACAGCTAGAAGCTAATCCATTTGCAAATGCATCTGTCTTCTCTTTCAGTAGCACTCTGAGCATGTCAGATATATAATGAGGCATCATTCGTACCACATCTAGTGTACATGGAGTCACTGACTTTTTTTTAGTTGACCGGAACCACATTGCTGTCATATGGTGTAGATCTCCAGGGTCTTCTGTCTTTGTCGTTTTTATTTAGTTTCATTTCAAGTGAAGCAACTTGCACAGCGATGAGATGCAAAGCACAAATATGAGTACAAACGAAAAATTTAATGCATTCAAAACATACACAAATGTAATATTCCATTATTATTGCATTAATATTGTAATATTGAACTATTATTGCATAAATATTGTAATATTGCACCATTTGAATGGGATAAGCATATTAATTTTTTAACCTGAACCAATTACGTACCTACAGGTATTCTTTTTTTAAATGGGGAAAAAACACATAGTAGTGTTGCACGATATACTGATACTAAAAAAAGTATCGCAATACCCTGGCTCTCAAAACGATATGATTCTGTTTTTTTGTTTGTTTTTTTACTCTTATCTCGGACAGTCACACCACATGTCAAAAATGTAAGTTGGTTCATCTGAATCATCTGAAGGTGTGGGATGCTGTAATACAATTTGGTTAGATGTATGTACTGTATGTATGTAATGTATGTATGTAATGTATGTATGTATGTATGTACGTATGTACGCATGTACGTACGTACGTGTGCGTAATTATATATGAATAGGAATCACTGTGTCATGAACAGTGAGGACCAAGCAATATCTCCAGGTTCTTTGGGAATCAGACCAAAAAAGTTATGTGCTCTTTAGTCTATAGTTTTTGTTTGTTTGTTTGTTTTTTTAATAAACAAAGCTGCAGTTATTTTATTTATGTTAAAACAGCTCGGCTGGAGTGCTGACAAAATTAGTTTTTATTTCCATATTTGTTTTACTTGTTAAACATAGTTCTCTGTTGACAGCAAACACTGCAAACAACGAATTACATTTCACATTGAACCACTACAGAGAACTACATCAGAGTCCAGAATAAGTGTCCTTCAGAAGGATGCTCATTGCAGTATCACACACTTTCAGCAGGTCAGACTAGCGAACTGTCAGAAAGAACTGTTGTAGGATATAAGGACCATGATGAACTAAAGCAGAGAAATATTGAGTCATTCATTCAGTCACCCAGATGGTCTGACAGATTGATAGATGCCGTAGTTATACTTTCCCCAAAGTCCTTTTGTATTTATCTTGGAAATCCTTTCTTGGAGGGTTCTTGAAGGTCTTGGCTCTGCAGTAAATCCACACTCATGTAGAAAGCTACTGCTGTCACCACTGCAACGGCTCCATCTCTGTCTTTGTCAGCAACAGGCTTGCACACATGGCTCCCTATTTAGCTGTAGCGGATCAAACACTTGGCATCCTTTTCCTTTGTAACCTCTCTGCTTCCTCTCTGCATTCTGACAGAGAGCTCTCCTTATCCTCATATATTAAAGTAACAAGACTCAAGAGACTTCCAATCCTGCTGGAAAAACATGTTCAGTTCGATTTAATATATCTTTGGGTAATTTATTTTATATATAACTTATACAACAGTTCTGTCTGGATCTCGAATCTGATTGGCTTATAGCCATGCAATATTCTGCAATATCAGCACCCTTGCAGCCTTTTCACCCTTGTGGTGTGTTACTCCGACCATATAGAGACAACAGCTCACTACAGTTGGACAAATATTGCAGCTGTTGGACAACATAATGTACTTTTGAAGCTTTCTAGCTAAGAATGTTGTTAAAATTACAACTATGCTGTGTATTTTTAAGGATGGTGCCTATTTTAAAATATGTATAATCTCAGATATTCAGCGCATTTGCGGCCATCAGCCTGTCATTGAGCACAGTAAAGAAATTGATGGTTGACTTTTTGCCACAAGTTGGCGACAGAGACCACATAATAAGTCTTAGGGGACAAAAACTCAACAATTTCAAAGTGCAAACTGGAAAGTGACTTTCTAAGTCGATTTCTCTCTCTTGTATTTTGTCGTGCTGTATTTATCCCACAGTAATCTGGTAGTGTTTACTTTGGCTTTTTCAGGGTAAGTTATTGTGATCTCCCGATTGAATCAGAAGTTCTGTCATCATTTTAGACATTACGCTAGAGAATCATTCAAATACTATCTCTGAAGTGACGTTGGTGGATTGGCAACGGTTTTTACTTTTCTGACTGTCAGCTGCAGATGTGAATGAATGGCGGAAGAAAGTGGTTCCTTGTACAAAATAATTTTTGAGACTCTCTGTGATTCATTTTCTTTTTATACACATGATTATGCCATCGAACTGTTGTATGAATGCAATATCATACTTGTAGCAGTGCGGTGGTATATCGTGGCGGTATATCCTCACAGGTGGGGACGGAGGTACTCAACATGTGGCTTCAAGCCAAAGCACGCCTCCCACCAGTGCCGATATACAGCCATATCACACTGCTAGTTGTGTGATATTACTCATATGTCTATATGCAGCCATATCGCACTGCTACTTGTGTGATATTGCTCATATATGCCGATATGCAGCCATATCACACTGCTACTTGTGTGATATTGCTAATATATTCCGATATGCAGCCATATCACACTGCTACTTGTGTGATATTGCTCATATATGTCTAAATGCAGCCATATCGCACTGCTACTTGTGTAATATTTCTCATATATGCCGATATG
>CAIGQQ010033975.1:5602779-5627240 GCA_903798035.1 Danio albolineatus | reverse complement strand
ATACAGTCATATCTCATTGCTACTTGTGTGATATTGCTCATATATGCCGATATGCAGCCATATCACACTGTTACTTGTGTGACATTGCTCATATATACATAATTTGTAGTTAATTTTTATTTAGCAGTTGTTTTAGTAGTAGTTGTCTTGCTCTGTATTTTATATTTTTTATATTTGTTTTTGTTCAGTGGTTGTTTCTTCAGCATTTATGCCTTATTCAGCTGTTTGACACTATTTTTGTTCTATAGTTGCTGGTTTGTTTTTTGTTTAGTTTTTAATTTGTTCAGTAGTTATTTTTGTGCAATAGTTGTTCTTTTATTTAGTTGTAATGTTGAGAAACAACTTCACAATGCATCAAACTGTGCAGGGTCTTTGAAAGAGATCACATTGAAGAGGAAGAGCTGAGTTTCTTCTCAGAGTCAGAAACAAAGCTGCGTTTTTATTCTCTGTCAGCTTTGAATTAGAATTTTCCATTCATTTTTTGTTCTTCTGTTGCTCATTTGCTCATTGTCTGACTCTGTTTTCCTGTTCTGATTAGCTTTGTTCTCCTCGACAGTAACCGCTTTTAGGTCATAGTGCCATTAGGCAGAAATCACAACTTCCTCGCCTCAGTGTTGTGACAGGCCGAGCATTCACATTCCCATGAAGAAATACGAGTAATGGCTTTCCACACCGCTTTCAAGAATAACAGCGCGCTCTGTTCATGTGGCTGTCGCAGCGATTGTCACGATGGCTCAAATCTGTCGACAGTGAGAGGCTTTATCTGGGCTCTTCGGGGGACACTGTCTCAGAGAGGTCGGCAGAGCGATCAGAAAACAGTGATTCAGCTGTCTTGCCGCTGTCTTCAACCTCTTGTTTTCAATCCGCTCTGCAGACAGATGCTTTTCATTCCCGCTATGATTGTGAATCACAGTTTCAGCCTCAGAAGTGCCGTCACCTTCCATCGCTTCAGGAGACGTTTGCAGGAATATCTCACAGCTCAAATTTAGTGATGCACCGATCTTGATTTTTCATGGCTGATTCCAACTGCACATTTTCTTTTCTTTTTACAAGCTTTTTCAAAAATGATAGACCAGCAGTTCCATGCAAATGTCAACCTTCCCATAAAATAATAAAATAACAAAATCCTTTCTAGGTTTTCTGAAAGATAGATGTGTTATTCTTGGTCCATATATTCACTCACTAGCCACTTTATTAGGTACACCTTACTAGCACAGGGTTGGACGCCTTTTGCCTTCAGAACTGCCTTAATCCTTTGTGGCATAGATTCAACAAGGTACTGGAAACATTCCTCAGAGATGTTGGTCCATATTGACATGATAGCATCACGCAGTTGCTGCAGATTTGTCGGCTGCACATCCATGACGCAAACCTCCCGTTCCAACACATCCCAAAGGTGCTCTATTGGATTAAGACCTGGTGACTGTGGAGGCCGTTTGAGTACAATGAACTCATTGTCATGTTCAAGAAACCAGTCTGAGAGGATTTGCACTTTATAACATGCCGCATTATCCTGCTGGAAGTAGAATATGATGTTCATTTGGTACTAATGGGTCTAAAGTGTGGCAAGAAAATATCCCCCACACCATTACACCAAAACCAGCAGCCTGAACCGTTGATTCAAGGCAGGATAGATCCATGCTTTCATGTTGTTGACACCAAATTCTGACCCTACCATCCGAATGTTGTAGCAGAAATCGAGACTCATCAGACCAAGCAACGTTTTTCCAAGCTTCCATTGTCCAATTTTGGAGAACCTGTGCGAATTGTAGCCTCAGTTTCCTGTTCTTAGTTGACAGGAGTGGCACACCTAGGTGTGATCTTCTGCAGCCCATCTGCCTCAAGGTTGGACATGTTGTGCGTTCAGAGATGCTCTTCTGCATACCTCGGTTGTAATGAGCTGTTATTTGAGTTACTGTCTTTCTATCTGCTGGAACCAGTCTGGCCATTCTCCTCTGACCTCTGTCATCAACAAGTCATTTTTGCCCACAGAACTGCAGCTCACTGGATATTTTCTCTTTTTTGGACCATTCTCTGTAAACCCTAGAGATGGTTGTGCGTGAAAATCCTTGATCTGTAAATTCTGAAATACTCAGACCAGCCCGTCTGCCACCACTCGGTTTGAACTGCAGCAGATCGTGTTGACCATGTATACGTGTCTAAATGCATTGAGTTGCTGCCGTGCGATTAGCTGATTAGAAATTTGCGTTAACAACCATTTGGACAGGTGGACCTAATAAAGTGGCCAGTGAGTGTAGTAAGAATATATATTTACTGTAGCTTAGATTTTATAGATATATTCACTGATTAAATTAACAAATATCCTGCTTCCCAAACCCCCCTGCTTCCACCCCCCATCTGTCTCTGTCAGTCTCCATTCACTTTTACTTTATTAATGTAAATTTATTGCAGTATTTATAGTACTTAAAAAGAAATGAGTTAACCTGTTGCGGTTAAAGTGGTAAGCTGACTTTTAATAAATGAATGAACTGTTGCCCTGAAATTGTTAAGTATAATAACTAAATCAGGGCTCCACCATATCAGAAAATGAGGGCTCCATCATATTGAACATTGTGATATTTTTGTTTTGTTGTAAGATAATTAATTGTGTAAATAATTAAATAAAATTGATCCTTATTAAAGTTACAAGCGGTATAATTTCTAATGCCTGAATGCTTTTAAAATCCTCATACAGTCACATGCAAATGATAAACTGTAATTCAGACTCTACATTGCATATCCAACGATGTGACTATTGCGAATGATCACATTGCGACGACGATGCTGAATATAAAATATATAAAAATTAAGATAAGTCAGCTAATCAGTAACAAGTGGATTTACTGACTTAAAGTAAATTCTTTGCCTTAAAATCAATAAGTTGACTATTTAAGTAAATAATCACTTTTTTATTATGTGTCATTGCTGTAAAGGAAACCGCTGAATAAAAATAACAACAATAAAAACGGTCAACGGCATATTTAAAGCAAAAAGCAGCCATTTCTGATTTCTGGCTTGTGGATCGGTGCGTATCTGCTTAAAAGAGCTCATTTGAGTCACACACTTGTCAGTGACGTCTAATATCTACATGTGTAGCAGGCCTCTTGAGCAGTGCTGTTGAGAATCAATGGGGAATCTGAGCACAGCTGAGAAAACGAGCCCTTATTTGAGCTGTCGGTGGCAAACGAGCCAAATCAGGCGAAAGAGCCATCTGCTCCTCAACTCTACGCTATATATACAAGCTTAACCAGTCACATCAATGCACCGTCTGAGGGGGCAAGAAGGATGTAAGATGGCCTTTGTAAAAATGTACCATGGTAACCAAAGTCACATTTATGCACCATAGCAAGCTTTAAAGGGATAATATAGAATCTTTTTGAAGGAATGGTTATAGCAAGCAGTAGTTTTATTATTTTACTAAATTTTGTTTTTAATTAAGTTTCAACACAATGATTTATTTAATTTAATTTAAAATAATTACATTTTGTTTTTGTTGTTTTGTTTTGTTTTTTTGTTTTTTGTTTTGTTTTTTGCTTTTTGCTTTTTGCTTTTTGCTTTTTGTTTTGTTTTGTTTTGTTTTTGTATTGTTTTGTTTTGTTTAAATTAGAATCAACACAATGATTTATTTAATTTAATTTAATTTAATTTACTTTTTATTTACTTTTATTTTTATTGTTTAAACTAGAATCAACACAATGATTTTATTTTATTTTATTTTTATAGTTTAAACTCGAATCAACACAATTATTTATTTTATTTTTATTTAATTTTTATTTAATTTTATTTAATTTTATTTAATTTTATTTAATTTTATTTTATAACTTTTATCAACTAATAAACACAATGATTTATTTTATTTTTATGCTTTAAACTAGAATCAACACAGTAGTTTAATTAATTTATTTTATTTTATTTTATTGTATTAAAAAAATGTTTATAGTTTAAACTAGATTTAACACAATGATATATTTAATTTTATTTTATTTTAAGTATTATTACAAATACAATTTATTAATGTATTTTAGTTCAAGTTACAATTAAAAAAATTATCAGTCAATATTGGATATTTGTAAAGGATGCTCATATTTTGCTTTACACCAGAACACAGTGACATGATATATTAGAGTATGACAAAATTATGCTTGAAGAAAGTAATGTTAATTCGATTTACACAATCATTTAATTATAACTAACACAAAAACTGATTTATTTACAGCACTTTTTTCTATTAATAATATTAAATCATTACTAATATGAAATGCAAGATTTCCTCAGCTGTGAGCAATGGAGATCTCAAAGTACAACAACAAATACAAATAAATAACTTCCTATGGTTGCTATTCCTTGTGTTGTTTTATAAAAGATGTATCTTTTGCCATGGTTTGCGAGCTCTGTGACAACAGGGATTATGAAGCTGCTTTGCCATGTCTGACACGTACAAAAGCAAACAGAGAAGGACAGAGTTAGATAAGTAAAAGGAGAAAACGAAACAACAACAACAAAAAAAGTCAGTGTTAAAAGGGTTATGAGGAAAAAGAGCGATGAGGGGCGACCAACGATATTGACGGCTGAGAATGGGAAATAAAGAGAGCGGCGTAGTGATAATGTTCTCTAAAACCGCTGGCCTTCCCCTAACAAACTCTCAGTCTTCCCTCGACAGGATTATTAGATTATTACCTCGTTTTATTGGCGGAGAAGGTGAGTGAAGCAAAGGGAGAGAGAAACACAGAGCGTTAGATCATATAGAGCCTTATATCTTCAGACGACTCTCAAAACTCAAGAAACCCAGGAAATAAAGCTGAAAATGAGGACGAGAGTCGAGAGAGAGACTAGACTGATTACTGTAGAGATAGGAAAAGATGTCTACTTGAAGTGCTTGAGTTTATACTACAGTATGCCACAGCAGCAGTAACAAATTCACATTACGCTTTCTAAACGTTATAAACTTTTATTTATTTATTTATTTTTGCATATTTTTCAGTCATGCAAGACTTTTGTGATGTAAACTGAAAGCACAAAAACATAATTATAAAGTTTTGTTGTGGAAAAAAGTAGTGCTGGGCAGAGATTAATTGTAATTAATCACATCTAAAATAAAGGTTTGTTATGACATACAGTACAATTAAAATATATATATATATTTTTTGGTACATCCTAATTGTTTTTTGCTCAATCGACTTAAAATTGTAAAACAATTAATTTGACTGTTGATTTGAGTTGGGACAATTTGAACCCAGTTGTGGAACCCAGCATTTTTTACAGTGTGTTTTTAAAGTGTTTTCTATAGTTTTGTTTTTTTGTATGTGTGTGTATCACATAATACATAATGTGTATATATATATATACACACACACATACAAAAAAACAAAACTATAGAAAACACTTTAGATATTTAAATGTGTATATATAATTTTTATTTTATAAATACAGTTGAAGTCAGAATTATTAGCCCCCGTGTTTATTTTTTCCCCATTTTCCGTTTAATGGAGTCAAGATTTTTTTTCAACACATTTGTAAACATAATAGTTTTAATAACTTATCTCTAATAACTGATTTATTTTGTCTTTGTCATGATGACAGTAAATAATATTGTACTAGATATTTTTCAAGACACTTCTGTACAGCTTCAAGTAACATTTAAAGGCTTAACCAGGTTAATTACTGTAGGTTAACTAGGCTGGTTAGGGTAATTAGGCAAATTATTGTATAATGATGGTTTGTTCTGTAGACTATTGACAAAAAAATGTACCTTTAAAATGTTTTTTTTTTTAAATTAAAAATTGCTTTTATTCTCGCCAAAATAAAACAAATAAGACTTTCTCCAGAAGAAGAAATATTATCAGACATACTGTGAAAATTTCCTTGCTCTGTTAAACATCATTTGGGAAATATTTAAAAAAGAAAAAATCAAAGGATCAAAGGGGGCTAATAATTCTGTTTTCAACTGTATATATATTTTCTCAAACATATAATAAGCATACATACAGTAGGAAACACACACATATGTTAAATCAAACTTTTATTTTGGATGTGATTAATCACAATTAATTTTCCTTAATCAAGGAAATAAAATTTAAAAAGTATTTATTTACTTGTCTATTTATTTTGTACATCATTAGTAGAGTTACGTAAGTATATTGTTATTTATTTAAATTGTTTTTTTTTACACTTGTTTATTTAATTATTTATTTCCACATTTCTAATTCATGCATTACATAATTTTGTAATTATGATGGTATTTCATAGGATTTTAAGCAATTTTAATAAATATATACAGAAAATGTAATTTTTTTTAAGTCATTGGGATGTAAACAGTGCAATAAATGTATATCATTTATGCATGACAAATGCATAAAAAGTAATAGATAATTTTAACATGTGTTTATAGTTTGTTTTTGATGAAAGATCCCGTGAAGTGCTTTTGAAATGTGCGTTTGACGTAATCTCAACTGAAAAAATGAAGAGAGAGTGAGACATAGAGTAGCTCCTTCACTTTTACAAAAGCAGCCAAAAGCGTTGTTTTTATCATCGCTCTGCTAGTGAGAGGGGTGAAGCTCAAGAGCATCATGTCAGATGTCGGAGCATGTCAGAGAGTGTTTGTTTGGTCAAGATTTGATGAGAAACTGAAGTATGAGGTTACGTCACAAAAATAGTTGGTAACGCTTTATTTTGATGGTCCATTTGAGTATTAGTAGACTGTCTGCTTACTGTCTGTTGATACTGACATTCAACAGACATTTAACTGACTATAAGAAACTTTGCAAGTACATGTCAACTTACACTAACCCTAACCCCAACCAAACAGTTTATTTATAATCTAATGAGAATTAGTTACAATGTAACTTAAATTCAACAAAGGGACCATCAAAATAAAGTGTGACCAAATAGTTTTTGGGTTTCGGCGTTACTTTGGTTTAAAGGTTTATTGACTTTAGGTGTAAGTGACAAACTACAAACTAAAGATGTTTATAGTGGTTTTATATCTTCTAAATGCAAATTTGTCACTGTTTTAGAGCACACTTGCTAATATATATCATAAAACAAATTATTTATTTTACTTTCATGGGGCCTTTAAGTTATTTAAGTCTTAAATTTCTTCATACAGTTTTTGTGTGTGTGTGTGTGTGTGTGTGTGTGTGTGTGTGTGTGTGTGTGTGTGGGGTGGGTGGGTGAAATATTTTTGAGTACAGATTTCATTGTGTTTCGACATGCTTTTTTATTACAGGATTATGCAATTTATTCAGTATCATATTTTAGTTTAAATAGAGCTATGCACGAAAAATAACCTTTAATTAATCCAAACACTGCTGTATGTTTTATTCAATGCAAACCAGTCTGTGAGGGACATAATATATAGCATTTGCAATGGCTGGAATAAATCAATAAACAGTGAGACCTAAAAATCCTGAGTGCAGAAAAATGGTTTGTGAAAATGGTGCCCTAAAACAGTATAATGTCATTTTACACAACCACATTTTTTTATTCACGTCCAATTTAATGTTCCGTCTTGTCTGACTAATGTGCTTTGAAAACATTGGCAATGGAGATGAAGTGGCTCGGATGGACTTTTAGTGAATTAAAAGATAATCAAATATAAACAAAGTGGTTTTGTGGTAATGTGGAAGTGAGTTGAAGGCAGCGGTTGGGTCATTTTCACCTGGTGTGACTCATTATTAAAGCCTACAGCAGTCATTTTTATGTCCATGTTTCTCTCTGTGACCACATGTGCTGTGTGTCAAAGTCATTCACTCGTTCACTATTCCCTGCACACTCAATGCCACATGGTGCACCATATGGGGAGGCAATGAATGCAAGCGACAGAGAGAGAGAGAGAGAGAGAGAGATAGAGAGAGATCTATAGAGCTGTTGGATATATATCTTTATAAACTATAATCAAACACAGAAGCTTTATTTTATTTTATTTTCCGTTTTATTCTTTTTTATTCTATTTTTATTTTATTTTATTCTGTTTTTTTTTTATTCTATTTAAATAAATCAGTGTTCATTCCAGTTTAATTTTATTTTATAGTTTAAATCTGTTGATTATATTTTTATTTTATTTCATTTCATAGTTAAAAAAAATCAAGTGTTGATTTTATTTTGTTTTGTTTTGTTTATTTCTGTAATTAATTTGTTTTAATGTGTATTATTTATGGAAGAATTAAATTTTAGTTTTATTTTTAGGAATGTGTTATTTTGTTTAATATTGCAGTTATTTAATTTAGTTAATTATTTAATAAACAAATTGTTTAATATTGGTTTAGCAAATGTTTTAGTTGTAAAGTAATAATTTATATATTAATTATGTTTTTGGTAATTATTATTATAATTTTTATTATTATTATTATTATTATTATTGTTATTATTAATATAATATTTACATTTCAAGTAAAAAAATATTTAGCCTTTGTAACTAGTTTATTTCATTTTAGGTTTGTAAATATTTTATCTAATTCTATTATGTTTTATGTTGTATGTAATTTTTATTAAGTAATGTAAATACTATTTTCTATTAATTGACGCAGTGGGTAGCACGTTCGCCTCACAGCAAGAAGGTCGCTAGTTCGAGACTGGGTTAGTTGGCATTTCTGCATGGAGTTTGCATATTCTCCCTTCGATCCCGTGGGCTTCCTCCGGGTGCTCTGGTTTCCCCCACAAGTCCAAAGACATGTGGTGTAGGTGAATTGGGTTAGCTAAATTATCCGTAGTGTATGTGTGTGTGTGTGTGAATGATTGTGTATGGATGTTTCCCAGTAATGGGTTGCAGCTGGAAGGGCATCTGCTGCATTAAACATATGCTGGATAAGTTGGCGGTTCATTCCTCTGTGGTGACCCCAGATTTATTAAGGGACTAAGCCGAAAAGAAAATAAATTAATGAATAATTAAATACATTTTTATCAAGTGTTTTATTTTTGCTTTGTTTTTATATTATTTTATACAATTTCTGTTTAAATTTGCTTCTGATTTGTATATTTTATTTTATTTCAGCTAAAAATGTTATTTTAAGGAGTATTAGTCTTTTATTAAAGCAGCAGCCGTATAGGTATAGCATTAAACCAGCATTCATTTCCAATTCACATGAAGTCATCAAGCCATTAGAACGCTGCTGATATCAGCTCCTCATGTCAGCACTATGATAATTCCTGTTTCATCCCTGTCAAAATAAATTAGAATGATGTGGAATATCAGCTTTTCTGTGGATAAATCCTGTTTAATTCAGGACTTCTGACAGGGACACCTGTCTTTCCACCCAAAGGTTATGACACATAACGGGTCATGCTGTGTTTATGAGGAGATTATTATGCTGCTTTATGAGGACTGGCAGGGTAAAGACGGCAGATTATAGGCAAGGGATTTAGTGGTGTGTGGCGTCTGCTTGCTTATGCTCACAATTTCCTCATTTAAGGCCAGACATTGTAGGCAAAATTTTTTTTTTTTTTTTTGCACCTGTAAATTTTAGGATTTCTAAAGTATTTCTGTATTCAGCCTGTGGTAAAGAAAATATCTAAAATGCACCTAATTGTGACTTTTGTGACCATTTATCAATTTGTGTCTGTAGATTTCATAAATAAAAAGAGAGATTCAGTCAAGAAAACCATGGACTGGTAGGAAACTAGAATTTTTATCCTAGAATTTTAACCGGCTGCTAGCTCTCTGCAACTCTCTCTCATCATGATTGCCCACTAAAGCTAAGCAGGGCTGTGCCTGGTCAGTACCTGCATGGGAGATCACATGGGAAAGCCAGATTGCTGCCAGAAGTAGTGTTAGTGAGGCCAGCAGGGGGTGCTCAACCTCTGGTCTGTGTGAGTTCTAAAGCTGGATTTGTACTTTCGCCTGGCGCCATGTCGTGGACCTCCGCTGACTGCGCGCGCACCTCGCGAAACGGATGAGGCTTTTATACTTTCGCGTTTTGATATTCTTTAAAACGACAGAAAGAAACTGACCGTAAAGTCAGACGGATAAACAGAGAAGTAGAACGTTCACGGAACTACGTCAAACCATTAATATCATTCAGTATTTTTAAACTAGATATTTATAATTTGTATCAATTGATTTAATGATTATAAGGATTTTTATAACCATTCAAGACAGTTTTACCTATTAAAGTTTATTAAAATATTAAAGACAACAGAACATGGGTTGCTCTACAATTATATATATTTTTTATTATGGCAAGAATAAAAGCAAAAAAAAGTACACTTACTAAAAAAATACAGATTTAGCCCTCTCCACAATTCACACATTACTGTCTGGCTAGTTTCTGTCCTTTTCTTATGCTAAAAAGGCAATAATGGTCCAACATTCCTGACCATTATCACTAATAAAGCCTAGAAAATGGGCGTCAGTGTATTGTAAACCGATAGGTGCAAATATTCCTTTCCAGTTATCAAATAAATAATTTGTTACTTAATTTTAGTTTGTAACTATTAAATTGTTTTAAATTCATAATTGTAATATCCATCAGTGTAAAACCTATGAAGGCTGGAAAAACATATTTTCCTGTACCTGGGTCTCCACTTTTGCCATGGCCTCTTTTGGCTTGAACAAACTTATCCCTCAGGTTTTTCCAAACATTTTTGATAATAAAACTTTCCTCCTTTCCCACAGCTGTTGCGATTTCTAGCCAAGAGTTATTGATCATCTGATTATCTCTATGATCAATGATCATAAAGATGTCTGTACAGTCGTACCTCTTTCAGACAAAATCTCTTCAAAGTGATTCATATTCAACTCAAATCTAATGCGGACTGCACTGTTCTTGCGAGTCTCAAAACAAACCATGTGCTCCGCCAGTCGAAATCATGTCACGCGCACCCAAAGCAAACATTCGCAAACTCCACGATAGCGCCAGATTGGCCACTAGTTCAAGCGAACTAGCAGATGCGTCAAGTATAAACCAGGCTTAACACCTCAGTATATTAATGGGGACTCTACACTGCTCAGTGAGCACCGTCTTTCAGATAAGACAGACCGACTCTCTGTGGTCATTAAAAATCCCTTTGATGTCCTTCGAAAAAGAGCATCCTGGCCAAATTTGCCCACCGGCCTCTGTCCATCATGGCCTTTTAACCATCCCCATATCATAACTGGCTTCATCACTCTGTCTCCTCTCCACACTGTAAAAAATCCAACTTACAAATTGTTAACTCAGTTTAAAATTGTAAGTTAAGTGGACATATTTTTGAGTTGAATTAACTCATAAAAATGATTCAACTGCATGTTTGGAACTGTTTGTTCAATGAAAGTAAAAAATTCAGTTGAGGAGACTTTTTATTTTTTTGAAGATATGGAGAAATCAAAATTTAAAGTTGAGTTAACTTAAATTTTTAAAGCAGCTGGCTGCAATTTTTTATTCCGTAAAGTATAATTGACTTGTCGGCGCCAGTGGTGTAGTGGTTAGTGCGTCGACACATGCACTCCAGTGTTCACGGCGACCCGAGTTCGATTCCTGCCTCGTGGTCCTATGCTGATCCTTCCCCTCTCTCTGCTCCCCATGCTTTCCTGTCAATACTCTATACTGTCCTGTCCATTAAAGGTGAAAACCCCGAAATAATTATTATTAAAAAAAAGTATAATTGACTTAAACCAGCCTTTTCGGTCAACTTAAAAAAAAGAATTTGGCTCAGCTTCAACCACTGAAGTTCAATAAACTAAATTTCTTTGCAGCCGGTTGCTTGAAAATTTTAAGTGAACTCAACTTTTTATTTTTTACAGTGCACCAATCAGCTGGTGTGTGGTTTGTGGTCTGGCGCAATATGTCTGCCATCACGCCATGCAGGTGGATGCTGCACACTGGTGGTGGATGAGAAGATTCCCCAAAAATGTGTAAAGCGCTTTGAGTGTCCAGAAAAGCGCTATATAAATGTGAGGAATTATTATTATAAGGAATTATTCTGACTTCAATGTTCAATGTACATCTTTGGTGTGAGAAATATATGCAAATTTGTGCATTTTCAATGAAATAATGCCTCATTTGCATATTTAAACATAACATAAAAAATGTGTTTGCAATTCATAACGTAATCAATCAAGCGGGAAAGTTTGCTGATAACTCTTAGTATTTGTTTTACTCTAGGGGTTATTTCATACATTTTTTTAGCATTTCATTTTTCATCCATGTTCCATTTGTTGTCTTCTTCTTCTTCTTCTGTTGTTCATTTAATGGACTGGTATTGTATCATGAGGAATCTAACTTTCCTTGATCTTGTGAGATGAAAGAGCCTAATGAACTATAAGAACATTCTGTAACTTTCAACAACTCCAAACTTTCTCCCAGTCCAGCCTGATCTGAACAGTTTGTGCGTCACTTTTTCTTTTTTCAATCTGGATTCTCTTGGGATCTTGTTGCAATGTAATGCAAGCTGTTATCTGTACAATTAAAAACTGTTTCACACAGCAGCAAACACACAAGCTGCTGTGTGAGCGCTGGAACACAAGACTGATTCTCATTTCACATGCAGAGCAGGCTTTTCTAAGCCCTTGTGCATCGATCTAAGGCAAGATACTGCAGGTCAATGAGGGATCGGAAACAATATGAATTTTCCTCAATTTTTGTGACGGACAGGTTTCTAGTGACAAACTAGATGAAAACTAAATAAAAATTAAGTGATGATGAGGTCAAGTATAATAAAAAATATTCTGACATTTTTGTTGACTAACGAGATGAGAATGTGATTGAAGGACATTTTTGGAAAATATCCAATCAGAATTATTCTTGGTGTGTGATGCATGAGATACACACACACAGGTTTTTATTTTACTGTACAAAAGTTATTAACATTTAATTACACAACAAAATACTGGATACCCGAGCAGTCGTTTTCATATTTTTATATGCTTCATATATGACACACATGTACAAGTCATAGCTCAAATAAAAGCTCTTGCCTGTCCATGTATGATTCTAGCGTTCCTTTACTGAATTATATTCACATATCAAACAGTTATCGAATGAATCACCGCATTTTTTATGGCACAGAAAAAGAAGACGGCCCAAAAATGTTTCTTTTTTTCTAGGAGCTGAGGAAGTTTTGGAGAAGCTGACTACTACTTTTTTAATATAATGTTATGATACAAATGGGAAGGAGAAATGAGAAAGTAATGGAAACTCATGCTCTTATCATGTAAGAACTATGCAGAAGCAAATATGTCATATTTGATATGAATGATCAAAAAGTTATTTTCCCAATATTCGGTTGAATTACAATAACCTTTGCATACTCCAGAACTGTCTGGAGTTGTCTTATTCTCTTATGGGATTATCTACACATTTTCAAAAAAGCATTTTAGAACAAAAAATAAAAAAGCGCCCAATGTTGAAGTGGTTACAAATATTATTTATTACTTTCAGCAGTTTCTTTTGTAAATTCAAATAGTTTTCTGTCCAATAACACTGGAATTTGTCATTTATACCACTGCATTTGGATATGGAAGACTTTCCAAGTTTGCTAGGTGGAAATTACATAAAAAAAGGTATAGCACCTCTCATCAGTTGGAATACAATAACTTTTGCATAGATTATGATAGAGGCATTTTTCTTTTTTCTTATGATTACTGACATGTGCAGGAACCACCAAAAATTAATTACAGAAACCTAGACCACACAGAACCTAAAAGGTACTCTTTTAAATTAGAGTTTATAAAGAGAAAATACAGAAAGCGCCTATTTTTTTTAAGTGTTTATGATAACACAGACAACATATACAATTATTTTAATCTCTTTCAACAGTGTTTTATGAAAATTTTAAGGGTTTTCTTTAAAATGATACCACATTTTTGCATTTACTCCTCTGCATGTGGATTTAGGAAGCTTTTAAAATTGGGTAGACAAAATCCAGGCGGAAATCCCAAAATAGCACCAGAGGTTAAGAGATAACTACTTACTAAGAGCAGATCTATGGTGCTGATTTGGATTAGTCAGTTAACTTAAGTTGCATGATTTTGGATGGTGGGAGGAAACCAGGGAAACCCATGTGAGCACGGGGAGAACGTGTAAACTCCACACAGAAATGTCAGCTGGCTTGGTAAGGACTAGAACCAGTGACGTTCTTGCTGTGAGGCAACAGTGCTAACCACTGGGCCACCGTGCCACCCATCTCGGAAAGTAGGAGGAGTAGGAGGGGATTCTTCGAAATGAAGATGGCTGTGATATGAAACTTAGTATATTTATAGTGGCTTAGGAATCGTCTGATTGGTGAATCATAAATTGAAAAATGCAGGACCAATTTGTTTAATCATCAGCACATGGTCCTCTCGAAATTAGTTTATAAATAAACTTGACAATGAAGGAACCTGTGATATTTGGGCGTAAAAGCGTGTGAGCTATAGTAGCACAAAGTACGCAAACAAAATACAGTTTGGCCGTCGCAACCTTTACACGCTGGAAGATCGATTACTCTGACAACCAAACAAAGAGTTGAACAAAGACAAACGGGCATAGCACAAGACAATCAGATGTGTGTGTGTGTGTGTGTGTTGGCCAAGTGTGAGGCAGGAATGAGGGGAAGTATTGTGTGTGTGTGTGTGGGGAAAATGTCTTTAGACTGTCAGACAAGTGTTTGCACCCGCTGCCAATGGCAAAAATGTCAGGTAAGGAGGGAACATGGAGAGTGAATGTGGTGTGTTTGTGTTAGGGATGCAGCGATTGACTGATTTCACTATTAACAACGCTTAATTTCGTCATTGTTAATCGAAAAGACCTCTTAAAACTGTGTTCCTGCACGGCATAAAACTACTACAACTAAACAAAGTTATGCCAACTGTGCGCTAGTTTAAAGTTCCAAGCTTGTATTAACTAAGGGCCGTTCACATGTAGCGTCTTTTGAGTGCGCAAGTTCGTAATTTTTTTTTCTTGTGTGGCACGACGCACTCATGTTTTAGAAATATGTATATCACATACACTCCAAGGAGAAAAACAATACAAAATGAAAATACCAAACAAGTTCATAATATAGTTGATCAAAAATGCCTTTATATAGCTAATATGTAGCTTAGATTTACATTCAAAAATTTTTATTTATTTATTTATTATTTTTTTATTCATTTATTCATTCATTCATTCATTCATTTATTTATTGTTCTGTGAAGCAGAATTCATTTTCAGTGTAAAATTATTACTTAAATTTAAATGCTTATTTTTATGTCCAGAGAGAAATGGAATATTAATAGTTTTTTATTATTATTTTGCGCTTCTGTTGTTTATGTCTTGTTTAGTTACTGAGCAACAATAAATAACACTTTAAAATATATGTTTTCATGTGATTTTTCTAAACTAGTAGCGTTTTGAAAATTATTAATTGCATAATAATCAAGATAACCGTGAAATAGGCATAGGCCGGTAAGTTTCTAATGGTATGATAACCTTGGATAAAAATATCATGGTTTCACAGTATTATGATTACTGCTCTAAAATATGTCCTTTTAAATGTCTGGGTTAAAAACAAGATTTATTTATTTTTTCACTTTGAACACAATGGCTGCATCCAAAATTGCATTCTTCCATATGAAACAGTAAGCTAAAAACAGTATGCGAGCTGAGTAGTACAGTATATCAGAATTGACAGAATTTGAACAGTATGCGAGAAGTACCCGGATGACGTACTACTTAAGGGCAGATTCTGAAGTAAGTATGCGATAGACGCTACGATATCCCATGATGCACTGTGAGAGAATTAATGAATGGGAGTGAAGCGAAGCAACTGACATGGGTATGTCATGTGATGATGACAAAATGGCATCCGTAGTACGTCCAAGCTCCACTCACACTACTCGCATAGAATGTACTTTTCTAATGGTCAAGTAGTACGTTCAAATTCAAATGCAAAAAAAAAAAATAATAATTTAATGTTTCAGACATGGCCAATATATTTTATTTTGAGAAACATTTATAATATTTTGAAGCAGTAAACATGTCAGGCTAAATAGTTCTAATGAATCATAAGCTGCATCCCATATAGCACACTATACTGTATACTATATGTACTTACAGTATGCACTTACACACTCAGCAGCATAGTATATGTATGTTTTGTTGTCCCAAATGGAACACTAATGGCTTTTTTACTAAGTGGAAGTTCAAACCATTTCCCTGTTGATGTTTGACCTTTGCCATATTAGTGAAATAAATGACCAAAGTAACAAATAATACCTGCCATGGGTATAACTGCATTCACCATCGGGAGGCGCTATAATCACTCTTGTCGGAGAATTTTGCTTTCACAATCCAAAATAAATAAAATTATCTAACATGTGCGTCCTGATAGCTCCGCCCCTTTTGCTACGTGGGCAATTCTGTGGTCCTTTAGTGTGTGAAGTGTCCATTCCACACTTTATTTTGCTAGTTGAATGAGGGCATCATCCGGGTAAATAAACTGCACACATTATTAATAGAGTTTGTGTGAACGCACTACTTGCACTATTTATACATCAAAACGGCGTAGAATAGTGCATAAGTATGTGATTTGGGAAGCACCAAAAGACTTCTGCTGTCTTCCATACTTTCAAAAACAGAGATTTCTTTACAATTTAAAATGACTTCTTTGGATATCTTTGGATATCTTTTCTGCTGGAGAAACTGTTGTCCAAAAAAAAAAAAAAAAGTATAAATTTTTTTTTTTTTTTTTTTTTTTTTACATATACCAGAATGGCATAACATGTTGGCAGTTTTAAAACCTTGACTTTTCCAAACCGTGGTATACCTTGAAAATGGTTATCGTCCCATTCCTACCGTGAAACCATGATTATTCCTCAGACTATAATCGTACAACCAAAATCTATAATTGTAGCATCCCTACTGCACTTTGTACTTGTGTCAGTGTGTAAGTGTGTGTGCTCTTCTGCTCATTCAGTAGTGACGATCAGACAGTTTGTCACATGTGGCTTCTTTGCAAAGATTGCATTCCAATTTCCACAAATGAAGTCATCTGCATAAAATTGTCCAAATGAAATGAAATGTATCAGTGACAGTGTTTTAAATAATATAACACTCTCTTTTTTTAATCATTCAGAAGGATGTGTCTAAGATTAGCATTTCTGGCATAATAAATTCAATGATTTAATATTGAGTCAGCCTTGAAAGTTACATTTTGACTTTTTTTTTTCTTTCTCATGTGACCTCTTTAATGGCTTTTGTTCTCCTAGTCGTGCTGTTGAGCTGTCTTTTTTCCCTCTCAGTCTGTGTTTCCCTTCATTTTCTCATCCACCCTCAGCAAACACCAGTATCAGCAAACAACCTCCATCTCCAACTTTCCTCAGCTCTCTCTCTGAACTCTCCCAGAGTCGCGTCTTTGGAGTTTGGCAGAACGAGGGAAAGCAAGGCTTTTAAAACTTCTGTGTGTGTGTGAGGGGGTTTTCATTAGGTTTCACTTTTCACAGTTGCTTTCGACACTGTGTCAGCTTGTTTGTGAAGTCTTCTCTGAGTTGGCAAAGCTTATAAGAGACTTACAGCATGTGTGTTGTGCAGCTGGCTCTCTCACACTGACTGTGCATGGGTTTGTGTGGAGTGAGATGTTGCTCTGGTCCTAGAAAATGAAAAACAATTGAGCGCTAATAGAAAGTACTTTTGGTACTAGTGAAAGCACCCGTAGGAAAATCATGTATGACAGCTCAGTTGTTTTCTAGGGCGGCGGAGAGAGTGAATGTAACTTTTGCTTCAGTTTTAATTTGATGTACTGTATTGTACTGTATTGCATGAGTCTCGTCTCGTTCTTCTCAGATTTTTTTTTACCCTGTATCTCTTTGGGTTTCAATAGAGATATCAACAATGTGTCAAGTTTTTCTTCAAAACTTGCCCATGTAAAGGTTAAAAAACATCAAATAATCAGAGATATACTTTTTAAAATGTATAATATAGCTGTATAATATATAATATGTCAACCACAGGATAAGAAACATTTCCTTTTAGTGTCAGTATGCCTGCTGGAAGACTTATATACACTTATTTATATACCATTTATAATGGGCATTTTTATGATTGCCTTATTAATTGTATCTATGTCATCTTTTACTGTCCAAAACTCAAAGTAAACCAAACAGAATACTATAAACTGATAGCAATAGCAACAAACTAATTGCCCAAAAAGAGAATTCAATACAGAGTTTCAATGCAGTGTTGTGACAGAAACTCAGTATTGCTCTTGATATTGCAATAATGATTATTAATGTTCATTAACAGAATATAAAATAAGATGATTTGTATTTGAATAAATGGCACAATATATCTGGATGTACAGACATATCTAGCCAGTTCTTTACATTAGTATAGCTCATGTTACATGTGTGCCAAAACTGTTCTAATGACTGAAGCTGTGAAATTATCAACTGATCATTTACACCAGTTAATTAGTGCACGTGCTCTCAGCTTTGGCATTTTTAGCACTGATGAATCTTACATAAATTTGATGGATTTTGCATGTTAATTATGTTGCATTTTCTCGTTTCACCTTTTCACTGGTAAGTTTAGACTATCAGCTGTCTGCCTGTAGTGAGTTTTTGGCTTTTAGTTTCTATGGTGATGCATGGATCTTCAATCAAGTAAAGTGGCCGATTTGAAATTTGTACTCAAATTCAGGCAGTTCTATTATAAATTCTGTTGATTCTAAATGCTGTATGTGGGAAGCTTCACTCAGGCACAGAAATCACAATCTCCACGTATGGGACTTTAATACTCAAGGGGAATCGCAGTAGCTGTAATACATCTCTTTAATTCTGAAGGTCCATTTTATTGGCTTTTCAGCTTCAAATTGTAGGGCAATTTTGTTCCTTTTTTATTTTTTATTTTTTATAAAGTTCTTTCCAAACCCTAGTCTGCAATTGTCTATTTTCTTGACAATCATCTGACATTTTCCTCAACATTTTGCTAACATAAAACACAAGTAAGAAAGAACCCCGTATTCAGTCTCTTTACAGGAATGTAGTAGTGGATCAAAACCTTTCATCAAAGTTGTCCTAAAATACCGAACAACACCCATTCTTGGCTTAAGACTATTTTGAAAAACTTTTTTGATCTACTTCAAATGTTGACAACTGTAGTTCACCCAAAAATAAAATTAGCCCCATAATTTACTCACCCTCAAGCCATCCTCAGTGTATATGTCTCTCTTCATTCAGATGAACACAGAGTAGTTTGACATTTTATCTCTTTCATGTTTTATTTTGTGTTTCTATTTTTGTCTTTTTGTGTTGTTAGGTTTATGATGTTGTAAAGCACTTTGGTCAGTCTTGTGGCTGTTTTAAATGTGCTATATAAATAAAGTAAATACTTCCATGGTGTATAATTGTCACAATCACCAGCAATCTAATCCTGGCAGATTGCTAAGTCACTACAAATCCACCGGTATATGGACTACAAGCTCCAGTCATACACTTCACTCACACACCTGGCGTAGATCCCCCATTAAACAAACAGACACAGCTGAAGCTGTCCGGTACTAATTATACAGAATATTTATACACCTCTCACGCACACTTCATTGCTGAGTCTTGTAAACAGTATTGTGAACATTACGACACGTTTTCCTTGTCTTGCTGGTTTTGAACCTTGCTTTGTTTTGTTTATGTTGTGTGCTGCCTGCTCGTACTGACCTGTGTATTTGACTATAACTCTAGAATTGCCAGCATATATCTGTTTGCTCCTGATTGTGACCGTTGCTTGCCTGACCATTTTCAATAAACCTGCATTTGAATCTGCACCTCCCTTGTCACATCCCATTCACGTTACAACAGAGGTGATGGGTAGTGGCTATTGTTTATGAAGCTTCTAAAAGAAGAAATGCATATTCTGAATAAAAATTAATTAAATAATAAAAAATGTAAAAATTAAATAAATAATAAAAGATTTAAATAAAAAACTAAAATTAATAAGAAATCAATAAAATAATGACAATAAATTAAAGGAATAGAAAAATAAATCCGTCCTCCACTACGAATACATATTATGTCATGCATCAAACATCGACTCAGAGGCCAGCCATGAGGATGTTGAGAACATGTATATGTCAGCCTCTTGAACTCAGGGATTTTGAGTTTGTAATTTAAAAAGTAGAAATATTTTTGATGGCAAAACACGTTCATAAGACATGAATAAACCCCCTGATGGACTATGGGTTACTTTCACTACAGATTCTAACGCACTTTTGGAAGCTTAGAAAAAAGCGCTCAGGACAAGTAGAAGAGCCAGAATAAAAGTTAAAACTACTACCATGTTCGTCTCACAGAAGACAGTCATAAACATTGAGGGTTGCTTGCGGGTGAAGAAACTATTGTCTTTGGGTGAACTATTCCTTTAACTTTTAATAGAGCAATATGTATCCCCTCTGGGAGATAAGAGTCTTCATGTTAGCCTAAAGCCAAGCATCTGTTTTCATAACATTTTCTAAATGTCCTTCTGTCTTCTCTGTTTGCAGGTAAAGTGCTGAACTCTGATTTGAGGCATTATCTCAGCCTGCAGTTCCAAAAAGGATCAATCGACCACAAACTGCAGCAAGTGATCCGAGACAACCTGTACCTGCGCACCATTCCATGTAAGACACAAACACACACACACACATTTATCTCTAGGATGACTTCCCTTAGGCATTATGATTTTTATGCTGCCATAAATCAGATTTTCGATTCCCTACGCTTACCCCTGAATAGAACTCACACAGAACAAGTTTAGCTTTTTTTTTTATTGAAAAAAATGTATTTAGTAAATTTAAAATTAATTGAAATTACAAAAGTTTTGTTTTTATATATCAAATCAAAATCTAATTTACACATTATGATATGCAAGTGACATGATTACACAACCCCTCATGACCTTAAAAAAATAATACCAACAATAACAGAAATAATAAAAAGAAACAATAAGAATTAGGGCTGTCAATTGATTTTAAAAAATTAACTAATTAATCACACTTTTGTTCGAGATTAATCATGAAAAGCCGTATTTATTACAGAAATAAAAACACAGGCATGTAAGTGCCATTTGAATTTTAAAACAATCAATGACAATAACAAACAAAAATTATTTCCATGTTGGATTCTATGTGAACTACAAAAAAATCCAAAATACAGGCATTGCAAATATGGAAATTGGATAAAAAAATAACAATAATAAAGTATTGAATACAAGCAATTGTTTTCATTGTAAAGTTGTTTTGCGAGTTGAGAACGTTAATTATAAAGTAGAAACAATTTTGCTTAGTCCTCCTTAGCATTTTGGTAGTTGCTAAGACAGTCCAGTCTGTTGACATGTGACCTAAGAGTGAGAAAAGTCTCTCACAAGCAGAATCACCGATTTCGGTGCTTAATTTCTGTGCCACTGGTGCTGTGACAAGGACCCAAGAAGCACCAAGGGGTACATCAAAGTCACGTACTAAAGACTATAGGCTAGACTTCTTACATGGACTTTGGTCACAGCATCTCTAAACATTAAATTCTAAACTGCTTTGAGCGACTGTCTGCGATGTTAGGCGTTTAATCTTGTTGTTAGGAAATCCACACATACACAAACACTCTCTCTTACACACACACACACACACACACACACACACACACACACAGACAACGCGGGCAGTACAGCGAGCTCACACGGTATAAGCGACACCCTTCAGAGTCATCAACGCGCACGGTCACGTTCATAGCGCCGCCTTCAACCCGAAAGTGAAAAAGAAAGTGACCGGTTCGTGGATGAATGTGCGGACCGGGAGGGAGGGAGTAGGTGTCGCGGATTAAGCTGGATTTATCTTTTCGCCTGGCGCCACACCTCGAGGCTATACTCGCCGAGGGAGGGGGGGTTCTCTCATTATTCTGTCAGCCGCCTAGGTCGCCTCTGTGGACGCGCCGGCCCTGAACACACGTCGGCCACAACAGGAAATAAGAAAAAAAACTGCCGCTGTGTTAAATGCGTAAATGTTTTTAACGCGTTCAATATTTCAAATTAATCGGAGTGCGTTAACGCGCTAATTTTGACAGCCCTAATAAGAATCTAAATGATGGAGAAATAGAAGTAATTTAATAGAAAATGAGGGCAAATACAAAATATTTAAAGACTTCGATAAAGGGTATGTGGCTGTAGAAAAAAGTACAAAGTCTAAAAATATAAAAGAGCTATCGGTACAAACAGAAACATACAAGTGTTTCTAACAATGTGTCTGGTGCATTAACTGTGCGTTCACACACAAGTGGCGAGAAAAAGCATGAAACTACCTTAATATTTAGTTGATTTTAGGTTGTGTTGGAAATTGACCAAAATCCAACGTCAAGCCAACGTCTTAAACCGATGTCATATTGACATTAAATACTGACATTTATTCGACAGGTATGGCAACCAAAATTCATAGTCTGATAGACGTCATAGAGGTAAGTCCACACAACGTCAAGCTGTAACATCATTAGACGTTGATATTTGGTTGATTTTTAGGCTGGACTCTTGACTCAGACGTTGGCCTGACGTTGGGTTCTGGCGTCAACCCGATAGTCATTTCCAAACAAATAAAAGGGGTAAAATGCCCTATGCCTGCTGGGACAGCATGTGCTGCGCATTTCATTTTCATTTTAGATTTTCTTGTATTTACTTTTATTTGTTTTATTTTGGGCAGCATTTTCAAAAAATTAATTCTGATTCCCACGTTTAATCGGAACACACAATCGGAACGGTGTGAATTGTTTTGTGATCTAGATTTCATTATCTTCTGTACAATTTTGCATAATTGTATCTTCATAATACCTATGTTGGTAACACTTTATTTCGATGGTCCATTTGAGTATCAGTAGACTGTCTACTTAATATCTGTGGATAGGCTCCTTCAACAGACCTTTAACTGACTATTAGAAACTTTGCAAGTACGTGTCAACTTACACTTACCCCAACCCTAAACCCAACCTAACAGTCTACTCATAATCTAATGAGAATTAGTTGCAATGTAACTTAAAATTAACAAACGGACCATCAAAATAAAGTGTGACCCATGTGTTCTTTCGTTTATATTCAACCAAACATTAAAGAGCATATTTCTGCTTTATTTCTGCTTTACTATAAAAGAAAATATTGTTTCTGTGAAAACTGCTTTATTGGCAAATATTACAAATGTATTACCAAAGCATTTATAAGGTTTACATTAAAAAGAACATACTTAGTAATGCTTACCAATAAATCAACTTAGTAAACACAGTAAATAGTAGTAAATAATAATAATAATATCAGAATAATAATATTAGAATAAACTGTACATTTAACAATCAACATTTTTGGATAAAACAGTAATAATAATAATAATAATAATAATAATAATCAGTGTATTTTACAACGATTCATTTGTAACCATGTAGAAGTGTGTGTGTGTGTGTGTTTGTCTCTCTCTGTCTCTAAGTCTGTCTCTAAGTCTCTCTATCCCTATCTCAGTCTGATGATCTGATCTCACCTGTCAGTGTTTCCTGATCTGGTGTTTGCAGTGAATCCTGTCAGCTGCGAGTGTGTGTGTGTGTAGTTGCTGAGACAGACTCTTCTGTCCCTCTGCAGCTCCAGCTCCGGCTCTCCTCTGAGCTGTGTTTCTCTGGAGGCTTGCGGAGTGCCTTTCTGAGAGCATCTTTCTTCTGCGAGCAGTAGCACTGCTCATTAGCTTCTCATTCAGCCAGTTCGTTATTCCCTATTTAGTCTAATTTGATAAGTGACAGTGACAAATGTGTCATGAAACACTCTGAGGGGCAAATTTACTATGACACTTTAGGACACAATAGTTTTTAGTGTGCAAAGAAAAAGAGATTTATTTTATTGTATATGTGTGTGTATGGGCGGCACAGTGGCTCAGCGGTTAGCACAGCAAGAAGGTTGCTGGTTCAAGTCCCGGCTGGAACAGTTGACATTTCTGTGTGGAGTTTGCATGTTCTCCCTGTGTTGGCGTGGGTTTCCTCCGGGTGCTCCAGTTTTCCCCACAGTCTGAAGACATGAATTGAATAAACTAAATTGGCCATAGTGTATGTGTGTGAATGCAAGAGTGTATGGGTGTTTGTTAATGGGTTGCAGCTGGAAGAGCATCCACTGTGTAAAACATGCTGGATAAGTTGACGATTCATTCAAATATCAAAAATGTATTGCCAAAGCATTTATAAAGTTTACATAAAAAAAAACATATTTAGTAAACCAATAAATCAACTTTGTAAACACAGTAAATAGTAGTAAATGATAATAATAATGATATCAGAATAATAATAATGACAGAATAATACTAATCAGAATAAACTGTACATTTAACAATCAACATTTTTGGATAAAACAGTAGTAATAATAATAATAATAATAATAATAATAACGATAATAATAATAATAATAATAATAATAATAATAATAATAATAATAATAATAATAATAATAATAATCAGTATATTTTACGATTCATTTGTAACCATGTAGAAGTGTGCGTGTGTGTGTGCGCGTGTGTGTGTGTGTGTGTGTGTGTGTGTGTGTGTGTGTGTGTGTGTG
>CAIGQQ010033975.1:5562110-5596664 GCA_903798035.1 Danio albolineatus | reverse complement strand
ATATATTTTTTTTATTTTATTAATATTCTGATATTTTCTGAATATCCTACAACTTTCCTTTCATTACTGCAAGAAATAAACTAGCGAACCTGTGAAGATACCATTGTAGAGAAAATAATTTTGGTGAAAACTAGCTTCTACTATACATTTAGCAGATGCTTTCACTGAAAGTAAATTTCTTTGCATTTACTGTAGTTTTGTAGTGAATCAGTTAAATTTGGAATTTAATATCCTGTTTAAAGGTTTACTAGCAGTCCCAGGTCTCAATACACTTTTGAGCAGCTTGAACTTCTTTTGTGTCTAAGCAAGGAAAGTGGCCCGAACATTAGGATGAGTAAATGTTGACAGGTCTGAAAAACTGAAAGGTGAAAATACAGTATTTGTGAAAGCTTGCTACACTGCAGACACACACACACACACACACACACACACACACACACATACACATCTTTCAAATGTGTTGAACGCTTCAGAGGCTGAATCTCATTTTACACAGTCTGTGCACACTTTCCACCTCTGTGTCACCGTCTCCCCTGTGAATGGAACAATCTGCGACTACACTATGCCTGAATAACACACTAAATAACACATGATTTCCTCTGATATGATGTAATATGCCCTTGTTCTACTCGGTTTGGCTAATAAATACATCTCTCTCTGTGTTTCCGAGCTATTTTTTCATTCTATGAACTTTAGGTAATGTTAATTGACTTTAGGTGTAGGCTCTCTCGATGTTATCACAGTAATGTTAATAAAATGTTTGTTCCGGGTTATCTGGTCTTTAAGGTATCGTTCAGACAAAAATTAAGTTCCTTTAAATATCTTTATGAGTTTCCTTTCCACAAAATGAACTCCAAAAAACAAAACAAAAAAAACTTGCAACCATTGATTCTATAGTCGAGAAAAAATACTAGTCATTAGCCCCTTTCACACATACAGGCCTTTCCTGAAAATTACCGGCAATTTTCTTGGCAAAGATCATGTGTGAACAGGCCCTTTTTGAAAATACCAGTAAATTAGTTCCACCAATTTTCCAGAAAGAGAAGTTGTCACATTACTGTAATTTGCCGGAATGCTGCTCTGTGTGAACGCAGAAGGAAAATTACCGGAAAGAGAGTGTTCACGTTTAGAATGTGCTGACGCGAGACGACTACTCCAGCCAGTCAGAACAATCAGACGCATACAAATCCATGCTGTTTATGGAAATAAAAGCCGTTGAATATTTTTCCAGACACATTTACTTGCTAGTTGTTAGTCAGATAATGTTTGTATATTCCTTCTTAATGCCAACTGTGGAAAAAATGATTGATAAAATGCTTATGATAAAGTCCCGTCTGATATGATAAAGTTTTGCACGTTCACGTGAAGGAGTGCTCCAGTGAGCGCTAGCCGACAAACATATGTAGGCTAAATCTCGACATGCAAATGTGTTCCTCCATATGTTTCCATTGAAAAGTTTTCACAATACTTATCCATTTACCAAATTTGTAATTTAGCCAAATGTGTAAACACATTTGCTTTTGTCTTTGGATGTCTCTGGGACAAAGCAGCTGCATGAATAAAATCTTTAAATAAAAGTGAAACCTACAAAAGCCCGACCACTTTTATGCTTACAAATACAAGTGCAGCTGGTCATTTCTGGTTAATGAAGTCAGAATTTACCGGTATTTTGGAATTAATGTGTCAATGGTCTTTTCTGGAAAAATTCTGGAACGCCCTGTGTGACCAGTTTTTTTTTTTTTTTAAATATACCGGTATAAAGTCGTTCTGGAAATTTTCCAGATATAATGTATACCGGTATCACTGTGTAAAAAGGGCTAATGGTTATAGGTTTTAAAAAATCTTTCGATGTCACCTCACAGCTATAAGGTTGCTAGTTCGAGCCTTGGCTGGGTCAATTGGCATTTCTGTGTAGAGTTTACGTTTTCACCATGTTCGCGTGAGTTTCCTCCGGGTGTTCCTGTTTTCCCCACAAGTCCAAAGACATGCGCTTTAGATGAATTGGAAAAGCTAAATTGTCCGTAGTTTATGTGTGAATGAGAGTGCATTGGTGTTTCCCAGTACTGGGTTGCAGGTGGAAGGACATCCGCTGTATAAAACAAATGCTGGATAAGTTGGCTGTTCATTACTCTGCAGCTACCCCAGATTAATAAAGGGACTAAGCCGAAAGGAAAATGAATGAATGAGTGTTCTCAATAGGCATGTCACGAAATCTATTTTTTGTTGTACGAGATGCAAAATATATCGCGATAAATGATATTATTGTCATATCTGCTACCAGATCTATTTTCAGTTGTTAGGCACCCACATCAAAATATACTTTAGTTGTTTATGGTAAATACTATAGTGTTTTTTTTAACCACACTGACACCTCCAACAGAGATAGAGAGGTTGTGCAATCATGTTGCAAGAATTGGTTTTTACGTATGGGCGATATATATTACATCAGCAAAAATCACTGAGGTCATGTCCATGTATTGTGCGATAAGTTGATATATTGATTATTGTGATAGGGCTAGTTCTCAAAGTGATAGCATTGACATGTTATGTATAAATATCGAAATTTAAAGAAATGCAGCCAAAAGAATCTGACCTTCAAAACCAAAAGATACTAAACAATCCAATCAGCAGTCGACAGTGTAGAAAAAAACATCCGGAAAAGGACAGTTTTTCATATTTTGTGTTTAATATTGTTTTCTTTAATTTATTTGTGGTTTGGAATTGTAATTAAAGGAGCTTGATCTTTTCCCCAACAGTTTTCAATGTTGAAAAGACATTTTGAAAAGTTTAAAGTGATATGTTGTCTGTATTGATGTTGTAAATGATGGTACAAGAAACTGGTAAAGACAGCCCTTTTTTAAGTCCTTTTTCTGTTATTTTAGGAACTTATTTCTATATTTCTTGAACAATATAATGTTTCAAACTACTAAAATGTTAATAAAACTCACTTTATTAATGTAGAGTTGAATTTTCAGCATCAAAAATTCAAGGTACCATAATGCATTTCATAACCATAAATAGAAAGAAATTACAAATTTACGGAAACTGTTAATTAAGGGGTGATTTTTGCAGCGTAGCCCAAGCAAAATCCCAAACAATAAAGCAAATAAAAAATTCCACACACTGTGAAAAATCAAAAATACACAAGCAAGATGAAATGGTAAGCATTTTAATGAAAAAACAAACAAACAAACAAGGGAAGCATATTAATAAATCACATGTTGATAATTGTCAATGCCAAGCTAGCAATCAAGTGATAAAACAATGGTTAATTTAGCATTGATTGTTAGCTTACCCTTTTAACCTAACCTGAAATGTTTAATTGGATGACACCTTGTTTCAGAATGCTAAACATACAGAGAGCATCCACCCCTATAATGTTTGCAAAATTCTAAAATGTAATGCTCCCTTTATACACGTTTTAAATCATTTTAATATCTGGAACACATCTCTGTTAATAAAGATTTCACGTTTCACAGTTCCACATTCGGAATACTAGTTTCCAGCTCTTATCTATGGGAGTTTGGGATCCGTTCTATTTACAGTTTCAGATGGAGTGCACACGTTCTGAAAAGATACGCTGAAGTGCAGCCAGGGAATCCAATTTTAATTTCGCTCAATCTGCGGCTGTGTTTAGACAGACACAAAGTTTCCAGTGAAGGGGATTGTGGGTGTTGGATATTCTCACCAGAAGTACTTTGCTGTCTCTAATTGTGTTTGTTTTACTGGAAGGTACCACTCGGCTGCCCAGAGATGGGGAGGTTCCAGGAGTGGACTATAATTTCATCAGCGTGGGGGATTTTCGCATCCTGGAGGAGAGTGGATTACTGCTTGAGAGTGGGACCTATGATGGTATGAAATGCATTACTACATGTGTCATTTTTCATACTAATGTTCCATGAGACTTGTTAACAAACTGGTTCTTTTTCAAGAGATCGTAATTATTGTGGATGGGAAAAAATTACATTGAATTAGATTTTTCAGATACAAACAAAACCTAAAATTGGTGGTTCTGTAAATGTACATACATAAGTCAAAATTATTCGCCCTTCTGTTATTTTTTTATTTTTTTAAATCTATTTATTTATTTATTTATTTATTTATTTATTTATTTATTTATTATTATTATTATTATTATTATTATTATTATTATTATTATTATTATTATTATTATTATTTTATTTATATATATATATTTTTTTTTTTTCTTTTTCCAAATATTTCTCAAATTATGTTTAACTGAGCAAGAGATTTTTCACTGAATTTCCTATAATATATTTTTTTCTTCTAGTGAAAGTCTTATTTGTTTGATTTCAGTTACAATAAAGCATTTTTTTTTTAAAAAAAGCATTGGTCAGTATGATTAGCCCTTTTAAACAATATTTTTTTTCAATCGTCAATTACCCTAACTTGCCTAATTAACCTAGTTAAGCCTTTAAATTGCACTTTAAGCTGAATACTAGCATCTTGAAAAATATGTAGTAAAATATTATGTACTGTCATCATAACAAGAAAATAAAAATAAATAAAAATCTTTCCGTTAAATAGAAAACATATTAGCGTGTACAGTATATACACTCACCGGCCGCCTTATTAGGTACACCTGTCTGACTGCTCATTAACGCAGATTTCTAATCAGTCAATCACATGGCAGCAACTCAATGCATTTAGACATGTAGGCATGGGCAAGATGATCTGCTGCAGTTCAAACTGAGCATCAGAATGGGAAAGAAAGTTGATTTAAGTGGCTTAACATGGCATGGTTGTGCATGCCAGACAGGCTGGTCTGAGTATTTCAGAAACTGCTGATCTACTGGGATTTTCACGCACAACCATTTTTAGGGTTTGCAGAGAATGAAAAAGAGAAAATATCCAGTGAGCAGCAGTTTTGTGGGCACAAATGCCTTGTTGATGCCAGAGGTCAAGGGAGAATGGCCAGACTGGTTCCAACTGATAGAAAAGAAACAAAAACTCAAATAACCACTCGTTACAACAGAGGTATGCAGAAGAGCATCTCTAAACGCACAACACGCCCAACCTTGAGGCGGATGGGCTACAGCAGCAGAAGACCACACCAGCTAAGAACAGGCAACTGAGGCTACAAATCTCACAGGCTCACCAAAATCAGACAATAGAAGATTGTCTACCTGAGTATTGTTGCTGACTATGGACTGCTGTCCACAGTGTACCATCTTCTGATGGCTACTTCCAGCAGGATAACGCACCATGTCAGAAAGCGCAAATCATCTCAGACTGGTTCTTTGAACATGACAATGAGTTCACTGTACTCAAATGGCCTTCACAGTCACCAGAGCTCAATCCAATAGAGCACCTTTGGGATGTGGTGGAACAGGAGATTCACATCATATATGTGCAGCCGTCAAATCTGCAGCAACTGCGTGATGCTATCATGTCAATATGGATCAAAATCTCTGAGAAATATTTCCATTACCTTGTTGAATCTATGCCATGAAGGATTAAGGCAGTTCTGAAGAGAAAAACGGGGTCCAACCCGGCACTAGTAAGATGTACCTAATAAAGTGGCCAGTGAGTGTGCACCATAAATAGAAATGATTTATGAAAATGTACAAAACTGGGTTATTTTTGTAAATGAACTCCATATAAACTCCTGCTCATACTGGATGGTGGTGTTGTTTACTTGCCTGAAGTAAATGCTGTCTGCAAGACCTCAGGGTATTCATCTGGTCTGAAAAGAATTTCATGACAGTGCAGCCTCAGAAATGTTCAGTGGATTTAGCCTCCAAATCTCGCAGTCAGTGAGTCAGTTCGCACAGGTTTACACCATGCAAACATGCTTTACTGAGCTTGAGCTAAACCGCTGAAGAGGGACACATAAAGGAATGCAAAAAGGGCAGCGTTCCCTTTCCACAACAAGAATAAGAAACACATTTCTTTTCACAATAAATGGCCAATCAAAGGAACTTCTTAGCTCTTTTAAAATCTAAAAACAAACAATGGCTAATGAATTTTAATTCTGGGCTGCTCAGATAGCATTGTTTGTCATGAGTACATTCATGTGTATAGCTGTTTTGTTTGTGCTTATATGGCCCGTTTCCACTGAGTGGTACAGTACGGTACGGGTCATCTTTATCAGACTTGCGTTTCCACTGCAGAAGGGTACTCTTTTGGTGGGCGTGGTGTACGACAGAAAGTTTCAGTCGACGTCATTTTTGCTCGAGGAAATGTTTACAGTAAAGCTTTACAGGTCGTTCACAAATTATACGAGAAGCACTTCTCACAAAAACAGAGGCTTTATTATACACATAAATACTGGTGTATAAATGTTCATTACTGACCTTTCTATGAACATGATCTGATTCTAACTGCAGATCAATAATGCAGCATATTTGAACACATACAGCCCCTTACAGTCTCCGATATGTTACCAATTACAAAAAAAACTACACACAGAGACATTTAGTCCTTATTTTGGTTCAAAAGCAACGCGAAATAGAGCCCAGTCAGTGCAAACCTCTCATCTGTGTCTGTAATCTTCACCAGCACATGTAACCTCTTGTTAGAAAGTAATTTCGTCATTCCGAGTTCATAATAGTCCAGAAGATGATGATGAGAATGGATAAACGTAGCATTTCCTTCATGTTTGCTGAAACAATGATTTGCTCCTTTGTTTTTTCCTGCTTCTCCTTTGTGTTAGCACGCGTCAGTCTCGCGTTTGTCTGTTTCTGAAAGGATCGGGTTTCAAAAGCACATCAATAATCAAGTGCACAGGATCGGGTTTCAAAACCACGTCAATAATCAAGCGCACGTTATTATTATCAGCTCAGGAAGCGTGTTATTTCAAATATTGATGCGCACGCGAGCACATGTGAGAAACCGAAACCGCTCTCATTTCAGACGGGCTCGTAAAAAACTACGAGGCACAGGGGTGAATCTGCTCTTCTCTTGGTTTTGTGGCTGTTCAAGAAGACAACAAGGTTTGTTTGAGCTCGGGTCGACCATGGCTCATTATTATACGTTTATAATATTTTGGTGTATTGTCTCTCGGCTGTGTATTAAACATGGAGGGCCCTTTGTTTTCAAATGATGTATCTCTGTAAACCAATCAGCGTTTAGCTGCGCGTCTAGCTCCGCCTTTTGGTACCCTTAGGTACCCTTGGTACCCTTTGGGTGACCAAAAAGTGGTACGGTACGGTTCGGTACGCTTTTAGACAGTGGAAACTGCCTTAAAAGCGTACCAAAGCGTACTGTACCGTACCGTACCACTCAGTGGAAGCGGGCCAATAATTAGGACTTTGCAAATAATCACAATAAGATTTCGTTATTGATTTGTTTACGAAACCAATAATCGAGAGAAAACAATTATTGCGTCATACCTGTTCCAGCCTCTTTCTAGCAATAATGATTTTGGGACATGCCTCAAAATCATAGAATTCAAGTATTTTAATCGCATGCATGGCCACAGGTGTATAAAATCAAGCATCCAGGCATGCAAATTGCTTTTACAAACTTTTGTGAAATAACAGCTCACTCTCTGGAGCTCAGGGAAGCTTGGTGCCATGGTAAGTTGCCACCTGTGCAACAAAGTTCCTCACTACTAAATATTCCATGGTCAACTGTAAGTGGTATTATAACAAAGTGGAAGCAAATAGGAACAACAGCAGCTCAGTCACGAAGCGGTAGGCCTTATAAAATCACAGCATGCTGATGTGTGCAGAAGTTTCCAACTTTCTTCAGATTCAATAGCTAGAGACGTCCAAACTTCTTGTGGCCTTCAGATTAGCTCAATAACAGTGGGTAGAAAGCTTTATGGACCTGGAGCGGTTACATCCAAGCCTTGCATCACTAAATGCAGCAGTGTAAAGCACACCACGACTGGACTCTAAACAAGGACATTAAGATGCAACCAACAACCAACCATTGAAAGAAATCTAGTCCACTGTTTCTTTACCGGGGCTGCAAAGTGGCTTAGTGGTTAGCATTGTCGCCTCACAAGAAGGTCACTGATTTGAATCGAGACTGGGTCAGTTGGCATTTCTGTGTGGAGTTTGCATGGTCTCCCCGTGTTTGTGTGGGTTTCTGCTGGGTGCTCCGGTTTCCCCCACAGCCCAAAGACATGCAGTATAGGTGAATTGAATGAACTAAGTTGGCCATAGTGTATGTGTATGTGTGTGTGAGAATGAGGGTGTGTATGGGGGTTTCCCTATACTGGGTTGCAGCTGGAAGGGCATCCACTGTGTACAGCAAATGCTGGAACAGTTGGTGGTTTATTCTGCTGTGGCAACCCCTGGTAAATAAGGGACTAAGCACAAAGAAAGTAAATGAATGAATGAATGTTTCCTTAGCAGACATTCACCTAAACTTTAAAAAGCTACAGAGATGAAGGCGATCACACTCTTTCTGTAGACCTTTCTTATTATACTCCAGTCTACGTCTTACTAAAGCGTCTTCAGTAAAGCAGCACAACATTCTTTTACTATAGCTCTAATGGGGCCCATTCATAGTAGTAACAGTGATCTGTCAGAGAATCCGTCAACTTAAGATCCTAACACAAGTGAAGTTTCATAAACTAATTTTGAGAGGAGCACGTGATATGATTAAGCACGACTGGCTGCTCATCTGTAATCAGTAATAGTCCAATCAGAGTGATCCAAGCTTACTATTAATGGATAGTGTTTTCCCTACTGCTCTATCTTCGTTTTGGAAGAATCTCCCCTTCCACCCCATCTCCTCCTTTTCCTCCCTTTTCTAAGAGGGAGCTCTCGAGACCTACCTGATCTTGGATCTCCTTATCTGCTTATTGACCAGGCGGGAGCCTTGGGTTCACGTATCTCCGAGCTCAGGGTTCTCTCCTGCTAAAAATGCTAAGCATATCTATGTGTGAACTCTTGAATTAAAAAATAAAATAAAATGACAGTAGGCCTATAGTAAATGTGGGAAGTCTGTTTCTCACGCATCAACTCAGCATTATAGAATGATTTCTGTAAGATCGTGTGACATTTAGTCAATTCAACTTTAACTTTACTAATTCAAAAGAACTGCTGTGATGGTAAACATTTTACATTATACAGTTGAAATCAGAATTATTAGCCCTTCTGAATTATTAGCCCCCTCCTTCCCCAATTTCTGTTTAACAGAATAAAGATTTTTCAACACATTTCTAAACATAATAGTTTTAATAACTCTTTTCTAATAACTGATTTCTTTAATCTGTGCCATGATGACAGTAAATAATATTTTACTAGATATTTTCAAGATACTGATATTCAGTTTAAAGTGCAATGTAAAAGCTGAACTAGGTTAATTAGGTTAACCAGGGTAATTAGGCAATTCATTGTATAACAGTGGTTTGTTCTGTAGACAATTTAAAAAATTGCTTAAGAGGCTAATAATACTGACCGTAAAATGTTTTTTCAAAAATTAAAAACTGCTTTTATTCTAGCCAAAATAAAATAAATAAGACTTTCTCCAGAAAAAAAAAAGAAGTAAATAAAAAAACCCTTTCCTCTGTTAAATATCCTTCAGGAAATATTTGAAAAAGAAGAAAAAAATGCACAGATTTTTGACTTCAACTGTAATCAGTGTATTTATTTTAATATGTACACAATTACTATATTTTGTCAAATAAATACAGTCTTGGTGAGCATAAGATACCTTTTCAAAAACATATAATCTTATGAGTGGTACAATATATAATTCATTTTCAGAGCACTTTCCTTTTCCTCGAAGCAGAAAAGCATTTGTGTTTGTCGTCCGTCTGCAGTCTGGGTTTGGATGTGTGTGTCCTGAGAGACAGATAGCGTGCCAGGCGACCGCATTCACTGTGGCCCCATGTCGACATTACGACCAGATTCATGCCAGGCAAAGCCTGCTGGGATGGGGAGAAACGCCAGTAGGAAATGCCCATATGTGCTCTACTCTCCAAGAGGGAGACAGTCTGATCCTAGAACACACACACATAAACACGCACACACATGCATGCTTGCTAACACACAGACCTACACTAATCATTTTACAATTAATTTGTTAAATATTTATTAAAATTTTAATGAACTGCTTTCTTATTGTATGGAGTTTCAAATGAAATTATTACCCCGGTCATTATTGCTTTTATTACTATTGCCATTAATAATACTAATACTAATACTACTACTACTACTACTACTACTACTACTACTACTAATAATAATAATAATGATAATAATAATATTGAACTGGTCCTAATGCCCCAGTATAGTGATGGGGACTCTACATTGTCAGTAAGCGCCGTCTTTCGGATGAGAAGTTTAAGCGAGGTTCTGACTCTCTGTGGTCATTAAAAATCACATGGCACTTCTCATGAAGAGTAGGGGTGCTACCCCGGTGTCCTGGTCAAATTCCCTCCATTGGCCTTAAAGGCTGATTTATACTTCTGCGTCAACCACACGCGTATGGTCCGGCGCATCCTGCGTGTAGTCGCAGTGGCCGTCGCCAACGAGCACCTCTCAAATATTTTAACTACACATTGAAACGACGCGTAGCACAAGCTCTATGATTGGTCGTCTGTGGAGTGTGGGTGGAGCCGCACGAGCCCGTTGGACTGAGTGTTTACAAGTGTCGAGTCCTGTGAAGTAGCTCTGGAAACTGTTGTTTTGTGTTTACCTTATTATTGAAGTTGTTGCATGTCCGTCAGTTCCCGCCTCAAAATGAGCGAGTTTGAGCCACTTGTACGGTAATGTAGCGTTCAGAAAAAACAAAACACCAGCGAAGAAACTCGGCACAGAACCTGAAGACCTACTGCCAGCTAGCGTTTCGGAAGTGTTATTGCAGAGCAGCACATACAGCACGCAGAAATATATATGCACAACAACGCGCGTTGCATGCGCCGTGGGTCATGCCGATCACTCGATGCAGATGTATAAACCAGGCTTTACCCATCATGGCCTCCCAATCATCCCCATCCACTGAATTGGCTCTATCACTGTCTCTCCACTCCACCTATGTATACTGTAGCTGGTGTGTGGTAAGCGCACTGGCACCATTGTCCTGTGGCTGCCATCGCATCATGCAGAAGTGGATGCTGCACACTGGTGGTGGTGTGGAGAGACCCTCTCAGTGGCAGACGAGTCCTCGCATTGTTCCTGAAACAATCAACAGCCGGTGACCCCACCTGCGGCTTCTCCGTGATGGACATCCAGCGTTCTGCACAAGACGTCTGACCATAGGAGAAATGGTCGTGAACAAGTGAGCCTGGTTTCTCTCAAGGTTTTTTAATTCTTCACTTTTGCCAATTGGTGAAGTTTTTTCCTCACTGCTGTCGCCTCTGGCTTGCATGGTTGGGGACTTGTAGAGCTGCGCATCGATGGATTAATCTTCAGTGTTTGGACTCTCAGCAGTGAATATTAAACCACGCTGAATTGAACTAAACTGAACTTCAACAATGAACACTGGACTGACACTGTTTCAATTTTTTATAATGCATGTGAAGCTGCTTTGACACAATCTACATTGTAAAAGCGCTATACAAATAAAGATGAATTGAGTTTAATTGAATTGATTGTGAAGCGCTTTGGGTGTATGGCCATGCACAGTAAATGCGCTATTTAAATACACATTAAAATACATTGTTACATCAAGGCAAGTTAGGCAAGTCATTGGACAACAGTGGTTTGTTCTGTAGCCAATTGAAAAAAACAATCTTGAGTGGGCTAAAAAATGATAAAATAATTTTGGCCTTTATAAAAAAAATTAAAATCTGTTTATTTCAGCCAAACTAAAAGAAATAAGACAAAAATAATACTGGGAAATATTTGAAAAAGAAAAAAAAAATTCTCAAGGGCTAAAAATTTGTGTAAAATTGTACAGTAGATATGCTTTTAACATAAAATGTACTTGAGTTTTTACTCTTAATGCTGCGTTTTCTAGATTTCCAGCATCTCATGTCTCTATGCGGTCATGCTTCAGCAAACAGATGCTGGGCCTTTCTGATTCCCTCATTCCAGCAGTGTGGATAAATTTACAACCCTCGAGGCAGCTTTTAGTGTAATCCTGTCTAAGCAAGCTTGGATGAATTAAAGAGTTGATCCTGATCAATAAAGATTTAGCGCTCTTTGAAAGCACACACACATAGAGAATCTCAATGGGGGCGATGTGTAAACATGAATAGACGATGACACAATTCACTGTATTTACTGCCTGTTGAGTCACATTTCAGCTCGCGTTTGTAGTGTTAGAAATGGATTGATGTCCTGCACTTAGAGTGAGAGTGAAAGAAAGATTCTCTAGAGTCTGTAAATATATATACTGTATAATGAAAAATAGATCTATTTTGGAAAAAGAAAGATTTATTTTCTAGGCCTGTAAATCCTCTCATGTTCAAATAATAAAATAACACATTAGGCAAGGAAAGATGAGACTCATTAAATATTTACAACAAAACGCATTAGAAAGAAAAAATAACAACAAAAGTAAAGAATTTTTTTTTATAAAAAGAATAGTTTTTAATAAAAAAATAGTTTTCTATTAGGGAATATTTAAAGATGTCATTTGTTCCTGTGTAATTATACTTTGAATAAGGAAAATGAATGATGTATTTTACAGTATTACACATACTTTTTTAAAAAAATTATTATACACTCACCGGCCACTTTATTAGGTACACCTTACTAGTACCGGGTTGGACTGACTTTTGCCTTCAGAACTGCCTATTCATTAATGGCATAGATTCAACAAGGTACTGGAAATATTCCTCACAGATTTTGGTTCATATTGACATGATAGCATCATGCAGTTGCTGCAAATTTGTCCATCCATGATACTAATCTCCCATCCCGTTCTAGAATTCGAGACTCATCAGTCCAGGCAATGCTTACTCCAATCTTCTATTGTCCAATTTTGGTGAGCCTGTGCGAATTGTAGCCTCAGTTACCTGTTCTTAGCTGAACCGGTGTGGTCTTCTGCTGCTGTAGCCCATCCACCTCAAGGTTGGACCTGTTGTGCATTCAGAAATGCTCTACTTCATACCTCAGTTGCACAAGTGGTTATTTGAGTTACTGTTGCCTTTCTATCAGCTAGAACCAGTCTAGCCATTCTCCTCTGACCTCTGGCATCAACAAGTCATTTGTGCCCACAGAACTGCTGCTCAATAAATATTTTCTTTTTTTCGGACCATTCTCTGTTAACCCTAGAAATGGTTGTGCGTGAAAATCCCAGTAGATCAGCAGTTTCTGAAATACTCAGACCAGCACATCTGCCACCATGCCTCGTTCAAAGTCACTTAAATCAGTGTTCCTAAAGTGGGAGTCTCGAGACAATGGGGGGAGGGGTCGCTTGGTGATTTTCAAGTATCAAATTCATTTTATTAAACCATTATAATTGCCATATTTTATCCATGACCTACAGAAGATAAAAATTAATAGTTACAAAAGACCATCAGCCTTTAATTGTATTGTTTTTCATTGGATTGCAACCCCTGAGGTGATTACATTATATTAAAGACACAGCAGTAGCGTCAGTTGCAGCAGATTGATTTTATGGCACCAGGTGAAACTGTCTGTCACCTTTACGGCACTCACATACATTAAAAGGAAAAGCCACGATTAAATATGGTGGAAAGTCTCAGAGTGGCGTTTTTCAAAATTAAACAAAGAATTGTCTTGGGCCTGTTGATGTGTGTGTGCGCTGTTTTAATAACCACCTCAGAGGATACTGGGGGTCCTGAGTCACTGTCATTGTTATTTTGAGGGTCATGCGCTGAAAAGTTTGGTTTAAATCACCTTTCTTTCCCATTCTGATGCTCGGTTTGATCTGCAGCAGATCTTCTTGACCATGTCTACATGCCTAAATGCATTGAGTTGCTGCCATGTGATTGGCTGATCAGAAATTTGCGTTAACAAGCAGTTGGATAGGTGTACTTAATAAAGTGGCCGTTGAGTGTATATTTTTGTGTATTACATCAGTATACCAGAGACCAGATGTGAGTTTAAATGTACTTATTTTAAGAGGTAATTTAAAAAAAATTGAAAAGATATGCTGAATAACAGGGTGAAGTAAAATTCCCTAAAGGATTTAGCTGAAAATTGCAATGCGTTTCTTAAAACATCTGCAATATCTGTGTTTATTTTGTCGATTTATATTGTGTAGAACTTATGAATCTGTCCATATTCCTCTTCTTGATCTATTTTTATATTATAGCTGCACTTTACATGCACCAAAAATATATTTGCCATCATTAAGAGCTCGCTGGGGACGAGGTTCACCTCGTTGTGGGATTATACAGCTCTCTGCAGATTACTGGCGACAGATGATGCTGTAAATCTGCTCAGATACTGAGTGCAGCACAAACCTTCATGATTCTATCATGGTTAGCTGAGTGCATATGTGGTGATTAATCAGAGTTACACTGTAATGCAAAGAGTCTAATTAGCCAAGCACTTACCTACTGACATTCTGTTGCAGAAATCCTAGTAGGTATGGAGAATTACAAGAAAACAGTAACACATTTCAATATCATCACAACATAAAATTGGTTTTCTGCTTTCTAAAAAAAAAAAAAAGAATAGTAAAAGATAAAATAAATGCTAAATAAGGTGGCACGATGACTCAGTGTTTAGCACTGTCACCTCACAGCAAGAAGGACTCTGGTTTGAGTCCCGGCTGAGCCAGTTGTTCTTTCTGTCTGGAGTTTGCTTGTTCTCCCTGTGTTTGTGGGGGTTTCCTTCTGGTGCTCTGGGTTCCCCCACAGTCCAATGACATGCACTATAGGTGAATCGGATTAACTAAATTGGCCGTTGTGTGTATGTGTGAATTTGAGAGTGTATGGATCATTCCCAATACTGGGTTGCGGCTGGAAGGGCATCCACTGCTTAAAACATACTGTATGCTGAAATAGTTGGTGGTTTATTCTACTGTGGCGACTCCTGATAAATAAAGGACTAAGCCAAAGGAAAATGAATGAATGAATGAATGAAATGCTTGGTTGTTTCAAAGATGCACAGAACCAGTCATTGGGTTGTTTTTTTATTTAAAGTTAAATTAGTTTGGGGCAACACGGTGGCGCAGTAGGTAGTGCTGTCGCCTCACAGCAAGAAGGTCACTGGTTCAAGCCTTGGCTGGGTCAGTTGGCATTTCTGTGTGGAGTTTGCATGTTCTCCCTGTGTTCGCGTGGGTTTCCTCCGGGTGCTCTGGTTCCCCCACAGTCCAAATACATGCAGTATAGGTGAATTGGGTAAGCTAAATTGTCCGTAGTGTATGAGTGTGAATGAGAATGTATGGATGTTTCCCAGAGATGGGTTGCAGCTGAAAGGGCATCCGCTGCGTAACACAAATGTTGGATAAGTTAGCGGTTCATTCCGCTGTGGCGATCTGGGATTAATAAAGGGACTAAGCCGAAAATAAAATGAATGAATGAATAAATTCATCATTCATTTTCTTGTCGGCTTAGTCCCTTTATTAATCCGGGGTCGCCACAGCGGAATGAACCGCCTGAATGAATAAATTAGTTTGTTTTTTTGATCTTGACCCAAAATTGATTTGAAACGACTCAAAGTGAATTTTAATGTGTAGCAAAGATCCAGATTACAGACCGACCTGCACTTTCCAGCATTTCGAGGTCGCTGCTCGCAAGTCCTACTTGAAGTTACTCTAACATGAGTAAAACAACCGTTTTTAAGCACATTTTTATGAGTTGCATTTATTCTCAAGCAGTATAAAAAGTAGATATTTAAAAAAATTAAAGAACATTTTCAGATACCTCCCATGTGCTCACGCCATTCCAAGCAAAAGTACACTGTAAATAGTACCTGTACTGTAAAATAGCAGTTTTCCTCGTTTTGTAATTCATGTTTTATCATGTAGTTATGTTTATTTATGCTTTTAAATTGCATTATAATACCTTGATCTTTCTTCTAACAACTTTCAACCTTTTAACTTTTAACCACATTCACGCACACACACTCATACATTACGAACAATTTAGTTAATACAATTCACTGACATTGCATGTCTTTGGACTGTGGGAGAAACCAGAGCACCCGGAAGAAACCCACACAAACATGGGGAGAGCATGTAAACTCCACACAGAAATGCCAACTGGCTCAGCTGGTACTCAAACCAGCGACCTTTTTGCTGTGAAGCGACAGTGCTAGCCACTGTGCTGTCTCATAATTCAAATATAGTCCGTTAAATAGACTTCAGCATTCATTTAGTTGTTCAAGCATGAAATGAGATGAAAAGCAGTTTTAGTGCCATCAGGAGCAGCAGAGAGGTGCTGAAACTCCATTGTATTGTATAGTACCGCATTTTATATAATGTTCTTAATGAGTGATCAGAGATTTTAGAATATCTCAATAATTATAGTACCGCATATTATATAAATATTTACCTAAATAGAAACAGGAATGGGAACTATAATATTCTTCCACTGTATCTGGCACAGTAGTACAGACACCACATATGCCCAGTGCAGGTTGTAAAACTCGAAAGCGGAGTTGTGGTCATCATGACTGAATGTAAATGAAATATAATCTAGAGTTACTTGACTCCAGTAAATAATGACAAGGCTTCGTGTGATATTTGTCACAAAACCGTTCGCCACAGTGGCAATCTATTGACTGTTGTCAAGGACTTTTTTTGTTAGGCAACTAGTCTATTTGTTTTATTATATATTAAAAGATTTTGATCAGTAAAAGAAAAACAGGCTCAAAAGGAGAGTGTCAACAATCTTTTGTTTCATTAAATAAAAAATTAAAGGGAAGATTTTTTTTTTATTATACAAGGTTTGTGCTGTATTATTTTTTCGTTATACAGTATATGGTGCTGTTTAGCCAATTATAGTTCTGTAATTTTAATAAATGTAAAAAGGAATAATGTGTCTTGTGTTTTATGTAATAATAATAATAATAATAATAATAAAGGTGATAAACATTTTAAAAAATCACTATAAAATATTTCACTTGAGTACTGGTGTCAATAAAATCTTGAAATAATTGGTATCGATTCGGAAACAAAAATAATGGTATCGCCCATCCCTAGTGGTAAAACAAATTTCAATACTTAAATGTGTGGAACAATGGTATTTAATGCGGTGCTTCTTGTCTGGTCTGAGACCTTTTTATATCGTGTCTCAATCATTTAAAGAAACTATATCATGTTGTGTGTTTATAATAGCATGACAGTTCACCGGAAGTGCATGAGCTGGCTGATTTAGTCTAAAAAGTCTCTGTGCATATACGTCAATATGACTTTTTAGTACTGTGTTTTCCTCAAAATAAAGGCTTATGTTATACAGGATGGTACAAGACTCTTGTTGTTGTTGTTGTTGTTTTTTTTGGATAAAATCATGCGTTCATAAATTGTTCACTAATTTTAATCCCCAAATTTAAATGTAATTCATTCCTGTGATGACAGCCCAAGTTTCAGCATCATAACTCCAGTCTTCATTGTCAGCGTCTGACCATGGCTGATTGATTAAAACATTGTTTAAGCAAAGCTTCCTGTAAAAATGTGCAGGGCCAGATTGCATCCTGATATTCAAATGTCTGTCCCAGTGAGACTGTAGTCTTACTAGCATGCCGTTTTTGCTCGATGACGCACATAGCGTATAACAAATGTTATGGTAGCAGCACAAAACAAAGTTTCCTTACACCGTGACACAGCATCTCATTTAAATAATGAAGAGAGACAGAGAGTGAATATTCATCAATGCATATTCATGAGAGGTGAGCGAAGTTGTCAACAGTAGTTAATTGCTTGTGAAAAAGCCTATTCCCTCATGGTTTCCATTTCTATTTGCTAATTAAACTCTTTAGAATTTACAATCTAAAAGGGAAAGGATTAATCTTTCGACTGATTACGAGGATTATGTTTTACATTGGCAGAAAGATGAATGTGTGACCTTAAAAGGCTCCTTTTTTCCCTTAAACAGACGCTAATGATGTCTAGGGGCAGCATATTTATTTGCGGGATGAGGGGAGCGAACAAACAAAACAACAAATTTGGATGATTTAAATTAATCTGCGTATAATTGGTGACGGTTGAACGGTTGATTTGAAAAGATGTCTTTCCATTGGCTGGATCTAATCATACAGAGAGTGATTTCTTTAGTCTTACATCAAGAGGGAATAATGAAGCACAACCCATCAACCCATACAAAACACACACACACACACACACACACATTGACGTGTGCTACCAAATTAGAAATTCATTTAAATACATTATGCTGCTCCGCTGATTGGCCGTGCCATTGTTTCTGATGCATATTAATGAACTGATTTTTGTATGAGAAGATAGTGGGAAAAGTTTCATTACTGAATCCAGTGGTGAGTGTAATTACTTTCTAGGCACCAGCGAATGGAAAAGTATAGCATTTCACACTGCACAATGGATAGTCGACACCTAGATCTGCATTTTTGAGAAAGCTGGAAGCGAGTAAGAAAGCAGAGGTTGCTGTCTTAGGGTTTCTGAATCAGCTGTTTCTTCAAAACTATAGAGGTTTGGGGCTTGTTAAATCAAAGAGTGTATTGCAAGAACCTTGAATCCCACTTTTACGGTTTCGAAGTGTTCATTTTTATGACTTATTTATTAGATATCTTGAATCAGAATGCATTTTGATCTTTGTTTTTTCAGGTAATTTCTATGGGACTCCCAAACCTCCTGCTGAGCCCACTTTGGTTCAGCCGGATTTGGTGGACCAGGTTCTGTTTGAGGAGGACTTTGGCCCTGAAGTTCAAAGAAAACGAACCACATCCGTCAGCAAGATGGACCGTAAGGACAGTGTGGTCCCTGAGGAGGAAGAGGATGAGGAACGACCACAGCTCCCAAATGGCATCCCAGGTTAGTTTGTGTATGTGTGTGTGTGTATGCTTGTGCTGTAACATAAAAATAATAATTCAGTCTTCATTTTCCTTCAGCTTAGTCCCTTTATTCATCAGGGGTTGCCACAGTAGATTGAATCATCAACTTATCCAGCATATGTTTTATACAGCTGATGCCCTTCCAGCTGTAACCCAGTACTGGGAAACATTTATACACTTTCACATGCACTCTAAACTAAATGTATGACCGTAATATATGTGTGTGAAGTGTGTTCAATTCACCTATATAGCACAGTCGCCTCACAACAAGAGTGTCGCTGGTTTGAGCCCACACAAACACAGGGAGAACATGCAAACTCCACACAGAAATGTCAACTGACCCAGCTGGGACTTGAACCAGTGACCTTCTTGCTGTGAGGCGACAGTGCCAAACACTGAGCCACCATGCTGCCCTAAAAATAATAATAATAAAAGAAAACATTGTATGCATTCATAATGAAAGGACAGTCAATTTCAGGTGCATACAGATTACATCAGTGAAGTAAACTGAAATGGTCTGCACATTGCAAAGCAGGTCTAAAGGTCTATGAAGTAATATTTTTACATTTTTACCTGTCATTTAAAAAAACATTTATTGGACCTTTGGTTTGTTGTTGTTTTTTTTGCATTTGATTACTGTGTTTGTGTTTAATACTATACATGGCAATATGGAATATAAAAGGATAAATTTTTGTCCCAACTCTTATTACAACAAAGGCTTATTGTGGAAACGTACCCTCATATACATTTCTGGAGACTATATATGTAGCCAGAGCTACGAATGGCTGCATTTCTTTAAAGTGAACGCTATATGCTGTATGATGCTGGCGACAGCTTTTGTTTCTTTTAGCGCTACCAGCTGACCACTTGCCTCTGTGTGGACGGCTTTTCTGCTGCTATGAGTTTGCCCAGTAGCTCACCATGTACAATGATGGACTTGAGATGCAGAGAGGAGTTGACCTCGATGACATGGTTGTAAACATGCATGGATGAAAATGTTGTAAAACTCAGACGGGGGCTTTTCCTTTTCTGGATTGCTATTCAAAACACTGCGTTGGGTTTAGACAAAGTGTGTGATTGGGTAAATCTGTGCTTTTTTTAAAAACACTATCGGTTGGATTTAGGGAAGGGGGTGGATGGGGAGTATTGATCAGTGGGTCGGTCAGTCAGTAAGTCAACAGTGGATTTATGTGGGAACAGCAGGCACAAATGGCACTCGCAACAGAAATTTGAGATCTGAAAAACAGCGGCCTCTGGTGGATTCGTTAAAACAAAAACCGCAAAAAGAAGTCCGTCCTGGGATGTATTTCATGATCTCCAGAAGTGCATATAGGGGTACATATCAATAATAAGCCTGGGTTGTCTTACTATGTTTTAATGCCAAAACCATGGTTAATATGGTTGAAGAGTTAAACTAAAATATGTTATTTAAATAAAGTGTTTTAGTATTTTGAATTAGAATTTTATTTTAGCCAATAGCTATGTTTTCATCCAAACATGTGAATGAACTTTATGCACAAAACTGAATTATCGCATAAAAGACATGTGAATAAAGCAGCGTTTCCATCCAACGAGTCAAAGCGGACAAAATCGTCACTTCCTTATTAACTGTCGCCAAATATCAACAGTAAAAACGTAATTTGCTGCAGTAGGAGAAGCTGTGTCAATCTTTTTCTTCATTTAATAAATGACTTGTGCCTCAGAAGGCAATCCTGACACGCCGTGAACGCGCGGTGGTGTTTGAAGATGTCAGACACGGAGCACAGACGCTCTTGATTCTGGAGGTCATTAATAATATAATAACACGATTATTTAACTGGTAAGTCATTTTAGAATGACCAAAACAACATTTCAAATGTTTTACGATGTGCTCAGCCTGCTGGTTTGTTCACTTACACACATTATCATCACATGATCTCTTATAACAAAGTTGCATGACCTTTATTTAATGCGTATACTGGAATTTATGCAGTAAAAGTGTTTCCATTGCAGTTTATGCGCATCTTTTCTTATCGAATAAAAAGTTTGTCCTACTAAGTTATGCGCATACATGTTTTATGCGCATTTTCAAAATTGATGTACATCATGGCGTTTCCATCAATCGTTTTTTTAATGCGCATATCCAAAATACAAATATAAATAGCTGGATGGAAACATAGCTATTGTCTCACAATTGAAAAAAGTTCATAAATAAAACGTAGAAAACGCAGCACAATCAATCTAGCAAGAAATGACCAAAAATACTATTGCAGTTTTTTCTCAAAGTGTACTAATTGAAACAACTTTTAGAATATTTTTTTCTTCAGTATATGTACTTTTTTGAATATTTATATTTAGCTATTTAATTTATTTAATTTTGGTAATCTTAGTACTTCAGCAACTGTACAGGTATTTACCACTTTATAAAACGTGAAGTTTTTTGTAAATGTTTTTTAAAAACTAATTCCTTCAATTGCTGTTCTCCTACATCAGCTCTTTATTAAAAGTCATCATACTGCAGGACTGTCACCCAAAAATAGCCTATCTAAAACTGTCAGAACTTCATTGAGAGTCAAAACTCATAGCAAAGGCAATTAATTAATCATCTGGGAGCATGTCAAACAAAAGTGATCAAAGGCTGCCAATTTAGCCTGACAAAAAAAGAAATATTTAATAATCTTGAAATTAGTCTCAGACAGCATATCTGGTCAAATCTTTGGTAAAATCCCAGTGTGCTCGAGGCTTGAACCTGTAGTCTGAGGCCTTTTATGATCCCATTCCGAAGAGATCTATACTCTGCTCAAGGAGAAGTCTAAACCAACAGGCAAGCTTTGCTTAAAAAGAGCCAAACCCTCAGCTCACATGCTCTCATTAGTTTACACTATAACCTTATAATCCGTTCGAGATCAGCAGTTGCGCTTTCAAGGCTCCCGGCCTGAAATTTATGCTCTATTTGTATACTGCAGTACATTTGGTAAGCGAGTCACATTGCTCCATAATGGCTTGCTTAATGCGTAGAGGATTCATGCCCATGACCCTGGTGTCGATCAGCTTTAAGCCTAAATGAGCTATTTAGATGTTTACGGGGCTTTAACTTTTAACCCTTGCTTTTGAAAATAATGTATAATCCTCAAGTGTAACCAAGAGGAACCAAGCTTAAACCGTCAGTATTTTTTCACTGCGAGTCAAGAATAAAATAACAATAACATATATTCTTCTTGTGGCTGTACAAGGCACATGCAGGAGAATCACAAGCTCTCTGTTTAGGAATCCAATAATCAAAAATATGGAGAAATAGTCATCTAAATACAATATTGTAATAACTTCTGTGCAAACTATAAAAAATGCTGTTTTGTGAGGCACACATTTTACAGCATTGTTAGTAGATTTTACATACATCCATGTAACTGGGAATTGTTTTCTAACATTCTTGCTTTAATACATTGTTGTTGTGTTAGCTGAACTAAACGTGGAGCAGGTGAACACAATCAAAAAAATAAATAAATAAAAGAGTAACTATGACAACTATGAAGTCCCAATCAAACAGAACTGTCAGTTACACAAATTTTTTTGTATTTAAATTATATATATTTTTCTTAAATCATTAAACCATGACAATATGTTTTTTTTTTATGCTACTTTATACATAAATGAAATACACTCACTGGCCACTTTATTAGGTACATCTTACTAGTGCCCTGTTAGATCCCTTTTTGCCTTCAGAAATGTATCCTTTGTGGCATAGATTCAACAAGGTACTGGAAATATTTGTCCGAGATTTTGGTCCATATTGACATGATAGCATCACACAGTTAACGCAGATTTGTCGGCTGCACACCCATGATGCAAATCTCCACATCATTCACCACATCCCAAAGGTGCTCTATTGTATTTGGTGACTGTGGAGGCCATTTGAGTACAATGAACTCATTGTCATGTTCAAGAAACCAGTCTGAGATGATTCACGGCTTATGGCATGGCACATTTACTGCTGGAAATAACCATCAGAAGATGGGTACACTGTGGTCATAAAGGGATGGACATGGTCAGCAACAATACTCAGGTAGACTGTGGCGTCGACACAATGCTCAGTTGGTACTAATGGGCCCAAAGTGTGCCAAGAAAATATTCCCCACACATTACACCACCGCCACACAACCATTGATACAAGGCAGGATGGATCCATGCTTTCATGTTGTTGATGCCAAATTCTGACCACCATTTGAATGTCGCAGCAGAAATTGAGACTCATCAGGCAACATTTTCCCAATTTTCTATTGTCCAATTTTGGTGAGCCTGTGCAAACTGTAGCCTCAGTTTCCTGTTCTTAGCTGACAGGAGTGGGACCTGGTGTGATCTTCTGCTGCTGTAGCCCATCTGCCCAAGGTTGGACATGTTGTGCGTTCAGAGATGCTCTTCTGCATACCTCGGTTGTAACAAGTGGTTAATTGAGTTACTGCTGACTTTCTATTAGCTGCAAGCAGTCTGGCCATTCTCCTCTGACCTTTGACATCAACAAGGCATTTGTGCCCACAGAACTGCTGCTCACTGGATATTTTCTCTGTTTCGGACCATTCTCTGTAAACCCTAGAGATGTTTGTGTGTTAAAATCCCAGTAGATCAGCAGTTTCTGAAATACTCAGACCAGCACATCTGGCACCAACAACCATGACACGTTCAAAGTCACTTAAGTCCCCTTTCTGATGCTCGGTTTGTATTGCAGCAGATCATCTTGACCATGTCTACATGACTAAATGCATTGAGTTGATTGAAAAATGTCAATCATATAATTAAAAAAAGGGACTATACAAGATTTTACTTGATATTTTAAATAATTTTATCTAATAAAATTTTCCTTGTAAAGTTAATATGATTCAACTTACAAAATTAAAAGCAGCAGCTGATGTTTTAAAATGTGTAAGAAACAGTTTTTAATTTAACTAATTTTTCAATTTATTTTGTAATCTCATACCACGATAATGCCACATTTACTTTAGTACCATGGTAATTTATGGTTTTTAATAAATGGTCCCTTGCCAGTACATTATATACCCTCCTTGAGCTCATTTTTTAACCTAAATGTTTTAAAAAGCAAAGCCCCTTGACACTGTTGTTGTTTCCTGAAATGTATTACTATACATTAAAAGCTGTTGTATTTGTATGGTCATACGGACTGCTGATACTGGTGAGGTCTTCCCTCCCAGCTTTGGCATAAGGTGAATAAATATTGCGAGGGAATAGTTGTTGAATATTCGCTGAAATAAGTAATCCTCTGGCTCATGTTAACAGAATCGTTCAATAAGGAGTGTCCTTGCCGCACAATAGTGTCATATTTGCCTTACAGGCTTTTACCAGTTCAAGTGTGTTTAAAGAGAGGGAAATGGCAGTAAATTACTCACTGTTTTTACATACAATCCTGCTGTTACAAGGATTTGTTTCTTTGCTGCAGTGTTCCTGAAGTTAATTGCTATTCTGTAGCCTTTGATATTGAACATTTTTGTGTTGCTGCATTAAATAGTGTATATTTAGTCTATTCAGAATTGGATTGTGTGTAAATCAGATTAGAGATGTAATTACTATGTATTAAAAGGCATTTATTTACTCCAGTCATTTTATTAGTTGACTTAATACTTCTAGATTATAATTTATCCATAGAGGGCTGAAATGCATGTACTAAATACATATATTAACATGTTTAGTGGTGGCACAGTGGCTTAGTGGTTAGCACTGTCGCCTCACAGCAAGAAAGTCACTGGTTTGAGTCCCAGCTGGGTTGGCGTGGGTTTCCTCCAGGTGCTCCGGTTTTCCCCACAGTCCAAAGACATGCTCTATAAGTGAATTGGGTATACTAAATTGGCCTGTGTGTGCGTGCGTTCGTGCGAGTGAGTGAGTGTATGGGTGTTTCCTAGTAATGGGTTGCGGCTGGAAGAGCATCCTCTGGGTAAAACATGTGAATATTTGGTGGTTCATTCCACTGTGGTGACCCCTGATAAACCAGGGGACAAAGCCAAAGGAAAATTAATGAATGAATATGTTTCGTTTGTGTCCATTTATTAATCTTCCCCACTGTTTGTTTGTAATGGTTTGCTCCGCTTGTCATTCAACTGTTTTAAGTTATTGTTATGGGGGTGCATATGGAAAGAGTTGAAAAGGAGAATAAGAAGGATGGAGCAACAGTATTTGATCATTTGAACATGAATGAAAGCGAGTCAATTATTTTATCCAACTGTTTCTAAAGGTTGCTTATACTACAGAACAGATATACTATAGAGAGTAAAGTGTTCATTCTTTAAATATGAGGTAAGCCCAGGCAAACATGTTTTTTTAATAATTATTTATTAGGGGTTTTTCATCTTTCATTGGGATAGGATAGTGGAGGACAGACAGGAAAGCTTTGGGAGAAGAGAGAGGGGACGGTTCAGCACACTTACAGTCAAACATGTTTTTTTTGTTTTGCCTTTTAGTTTTATTAAAACAAATACAGTTCTTCACCTTTTTTACAATAGGAATCGTACATTTACCTACCTCTAGATTCCAAATAGAATTACTCTGAATTATTAATTGGACATTTTTGACTGAAAGGGATAGTTCTCCCAAAAATTAAAATTCTATCATCAGTTGCTCTCCCTTCGTGAAGTTTATTTATAAACTAATTTCGAGAGGATCATGTGCTGATGACTGCTTGCAGCCAGTCCCGCATTATTCAATTCATGATTCACCAATCAGATGAGTCCTAAGCCACTATATATACCCTAAGTTCCATATCACAGCCATCTTCATTTTGAAGAATCCCCCCTTTCACCCCTACACCTCCTCCTTTCCTAGATGGGTGGCACGGTGGCCCAGTGGTTAGCACTGTTGCCTCACAGCAAGAACGTCACTGGTTCTAGTCCTTACCAAGCCAGCTGATGTTTCTGTGTGGAGTTTACACGTTCTCCCTGTGCTCACGTAGGTTTCCCCCAGGTTCCCCGGTTTCCTCCCTCCATCCAAAAACATACAACTTAAGTTAATTGACTAATCACTATCTGTTCATCAGCTACTACAGCAGGGCGACCTCGAGATCTACCTGAGCTCAAACTCTCCTCTCGCCTTGCAAACGGCAGGGAGCCCTGTGCTTGAGGATCTTATGAGCTCAAGGCTCTCTCCCGGGACAGCATGCCAAACAAGCTTTATAATCAATCATCACCTGAGTGTGAACTCTTGAAACTTGTTTCAAACTTTTATGAGTTTTTTCTTTCCTATTGAACACAATAGAAGATCTTCTGAAGACAGCTGAGAGCCTGTAACCATTGAATTTCATAGTATTTGTTTTTCCTACTATGGAGGTCAATGGTTACAGGTTTTCAGCTTTCTTTATATTGTTTTGAGTTAAACATGATTCAGAAATTCACAAAAGTTTGAAACCACTTGAGGGTGAGTAAACAGTGAGTACATTTTCATTTTTGGGTGAACTATCCCTTTAAAAAGGTTGAGCATTTTCAGCGCAATTAGTATCATTTTTTACATACAGATGAATCAGAATCAGTTTTATTGCCAAGTGTGCTTCACACACAAGGAATTTGCTTTGGCTACAGAAGCTTTCAGTGTACATAAAGTGACAAGTGACAACACAAAATAAATATGAAAAGAAGATGATAGACATTAAACAGACGCAGTCAGTCCAAAAGAACTGGATGTTGAAATGTATGTACAGATTTGTTATAAATATGCAGGTTATAAGGTGCTGTGTACAAATGCGTAAGGAGAAGTATTGCATCGTATATTGTTATAAGGTGCTGTGTACAAGTGTGTATGAGAAAGTATTGCACGTTTATTCCACAATAAGAAAATATTTAACTGTTCATGAGGTAGATGGCCTGAGGAAAGAAACTTTTCCTGTGTCTGGCTGTTTTTGTGCTCGGTGCTTTGTAGCGCCGACCAGACGGTAAGAGTTGAAACAGGAAGTGTGCTGGGTGCGAGGTGTCCAGGGTGATTTTGCGGGCCCTTTTACTCACTCTGGAAGAATACAATTCGTGAAGTGTAGGAAGGGTAGTGCCAGTGATTCGTTCAGCAGTTCAGACTATTCGCTGTAGTCTACGGAGGTCGGATTTGGCAGCTGAGCCGAACCAGACCGTGATTGAAGTCAGAATTATTAGCCCTCCCTACACATTTTCAAGACATTAGTATTCAGCTTAAAGTGCATTTAAATACTTAACTAGATTAATTAGGCAATTTAGGGTGATTGGGCAAGGCATTGTATAACGCTGGTTTGTTCTGTAGACAATTGGGAAACAAATATTGCTTAAGATGGCTAATAATGATGACCTTAAAATTAGTTTTTAAAAAAATGAAAAACTGCTTTTATTCTAACTGAAATAAAACAAATAAGACTTTCTTCAGAAGAAAAAAATATTATAGGAAATACTGTGAAAAATGTCTTGCTCTGTTAAATATAATTTGGGAAATATCAGATTAGATTAGATTAGATTCACAGGAGGCCTAATAATTCTGACTTCAACCATGTGCCATATAGTATTTTATCTTTTGTTTTTTTTCATTTGCCTTAAGTCATTTCTTGATTTCAAGATGAATTAAGTTGAGAGTGTGTGATACACACATTTAGAATTGTGGAATGAGAGAAACTGTCCACCAGAGCCTGTCGAGCAAGTCTGATAAACATGAGTGAATGTCACCTCTTCATCTTCCTCTACAAAAGCCTGAATCCAGCGTGCTGCCATTCTCAGAAAACCTTTGTTAAAGCCTTGACACTTATGGAAATATATTCTCTCATTTCCATGTCAGCGTAACACTCATCCAAGTAAGTTTCTGCCACACAGGTTCTTTAGTTTAATACTGTATGAGCCTAAAAATGGTGATACTACTGTACGCAGCGAAGCATTTCTTCCACTGTGTAACCTGTAATCATTTTGAAGATCACCTTCAGACACTTTTATGTACTGCTAGTATGAATTCTGAAAGTGTCTGCCTAACAGTGGCGTCCGCAGTGTTATCTATTGAAGTACATGAGTCATGCAAAAATGTTTGTCTGTGTTTTGTTGTCATGTCAGGTGGTTCAGTATATTGCTTTTGCGACTGAGAGTGGTTGGTGCTGTAGTTTGGTTGTTTTTTGTCCCCATTTTTGTGGATTTCTGTGCAGTTTCAAGTACTTCATTTTCACAGCTTTAAAGATGGTGATTTAGATTATTTAGTGGCACAGTGGGTATCTCTGTCACCACACAGCAAGAAGGTCGCTGGTTCAAGCATGTTCTCCCCGTGTTCGCGGGGGTTTCCTCCGGGTTTCCCCCACAAGTCCAAAGGCATGCCCTATAGGTGAATTGGATAAGCTAAAATTGTCAGTAGTGTACAGTTTGTGTGTGTGAATGAGAGTGTTCGGTTACAGCTGAAAGGGCATCCACTGCGTAAAACATATGATGGATAAGTTGGCGGTTCATTCCGCTGTGGCGACCCCTGATTAATAAAAGGACTAAACCGAAATGAAAAAGAATGAATTAGATTTGTTTGAACCCTCACAGATTGTCAAATAGCTGTATCTATTGTCCTATCCTAACAAACCATACATCAATAGAAGGCAAGGCAAGGCAAGTTTAAGCAAAGTGCTTTACATAAACAGGAATAAAATTGAAGTATAAGAAAATAAAAACAAATAATAAAAAACAGATAAAAACAGATTAAAATGAGTTAAGACAAGTTATAAAAGAATGAAAAGTAAAGAAAGACACAGTAGTGCGATCTGTCGGACGTAGCACAGTGCTCATTCAGTAAAGGCACAGCTAAACAGATGTGTTTTCAGTCTTGATTTGAAAGTGTCTAATGTTGGAGCACGTCTGATCATTTCTGGAAGCTGATTCCAGCAGCGGGGGGCGTAATAGCTGAATGCAGATTCTCCCTGCTTTGACTGAACTCTTGGAATTTCTAGTTTATGTGATCCTACTGATCTGAGTGATCTGTTGGGTTTATATTCAGTCAGCATATCTGTAATGTATTGGGGTCCTAGGCCATTTAGTGATTTATAGACAAGTAATAATACTTTAAAATCCATTTTGAATGTAACTGGGAGCCAGTGTAAAGACCTGAGGACAGGTGTGATGTGCTCTGATTTCCTGGTTCTGGTCAGAATCCTGGCCGCAGCGTTCTGGATGAGCTGCAACTGTCTGACTGTCTTTTTGGGAAGGCCAGTGAGGAGGTCGTTACAGTAATCCACCCTGCTGCTGATAAAAGCATGAACAAGTTTCTCTAAGAAACCTATATAAGAATAAGAAACCTTATTTATTTGTTTTTTAAAGTGATGGATAAATCTAAATGTCAATAAATTGCAGCAACAGATTTTGTGTCCATAATAGGTATATATTAGGGCTGCTTGATATTGGAAGAAAATGAAATTGTGATTATTTGTTTTTAGTTTTTTCTGCAATATATCTTGCAATATGAATATAATTTCACAAAAGAGGACCTAAATAACTCCGCTAGGCCGTACCTCTGTAAATGTATAAAGAATTTAAAAATTTGCAAGCTGAAAACAATAGAACAAATTGCTTTGTGTTTTATGGTTTTCTTTGGAGTCTAACAGTACTGAAGAACAGCATTAATTAAATGTAAACTAACACTATAGATTTCATTGTATAAATAATTATCTTTGTTAAATCTGTAAACTTTAGAAAATCCAATGGTTTAAATTCGCTTGATATCTTAATCACAGATCTTAAAAACACATCCAAATGAAAATCTTTCTCTCTATTGTATGGAGCTTAAAATATGCTGAGACAATCTGAATTTGAATTGTTGATTTGAATTATTAACAATTGCAATTTAATAAAACTGAATATAATACATCATTAAAAAGGTTTTGAATTTGAATTTCTTAACTTGAACATTGAACCTCTGAACTTTACTTTTATTTTTAAGCCAGATTTTTAAAGTCAATTTTAGATTTTTTGTTCTGAATTCATAGACTGCAGATATTAGGTTTGTAAAAATACAGTTTCAAGTTTTCAAGACAAAGAAATTCAGAACATCAAATTCAATATTCTAAAATTGAAAACCAGAAATTCATATTGTGAAATTCAGATCACGCAAAAGGTAGGTCAGGGGAACATGAAAAAAATGCAGTTGTCTTAACCCTTTAATACCTAAGCTAAGAAATAATAGACAGCAGAAAATTCTATTTTTTTATCTAAAGTATTTATTTAGGCCCTCTGACAAAATGAAAAAAAAAAAAAAACAGGTTGTACACCAAGTAAAAGATTGTATTCAACAGGGTTTTATGCAAAGTTTTTTAGCTCATGGTGACACAATGGGTCTCAAATATGTATTAAATATCATATGTTTAACATTATCAAATGTTCAATATTCAAGTTAAGAAATTCAAAACATTTTCTAATGGCGTATAATATTCAGTTTTATTAAATTACAATTGTTAATATTTCAAATCAACACAATTCATATTCAGATTGTTTCTGCATATTTTAAGCTCCATACTATTTTAAACTTTGTGATGAGTCCACAAATCACATTCTGAAATGTGGTTCCTGGTTAGTATAATCCCAGCTCAATGTTGCAGGTCTTGTAATGTGAATATTGCAGATTCTCACTCAATGCTGAAACAATACAGTTGAAGTTAAAATAATAATAACCTCCCATGATTTCTTTCAAATATTTTCCAAATGATGTTTAACAGAGTAAGGAACTTTTCACAGTATTTCTGATAATATTCCTATTTACTTATTTTATTTCAGCTAGATTAAAAGCAGTTTTTAAATAAAGTTAATAATATTAATAAGAATATTATTAGCCCCTTTAAGCAATATTTTTTTGGGATTGTCTACAGAACACAACATCCTTATTCAATGACTTGCCTAATTATTACCCTAACTTGCCTAGATAACCTTAATTAACCTAGTTCAGCCTTTAAATTTCACAATAAGCTGAATGCTAAAAGAAGTCTATTTAATAGTTATTTAAACTATTTTGTTCAGAAATGTGTTGAAAAAATTTGTTGAAGTTGACTTCAACTGTTCTCTCCTCTACCCAAAGCAGGAAAAGATCTTGCTTGCACATCTTCCTACTTTGACATGCAAATAGTTCTCCTGGCTAAGTTTTGCATCGTGCTCTTAATGTCCTTTCTTTTCCTCAGAGCGGACGGAGGAGTGGAGGAAAGCAGTGCCAAGTTACACTCAGTCCAGCGGTGCAGGAGGCAGCGGGACACTGGAGATCCGCACCTGGAGCTCTTTACCCAGAGACGACAGCCTAGAGCCCCTGCCCTACAACTGGGAAATGGCTTATACTGAGACGGGCATGGTCTACTTCATTGAGTGAGTGTGTGTGTGTTTGTGTGTATGTGGCTGGCGGGACAAGGAGACACATTTAGCCTTTATTAAAATCTGCATGAACTGGAAGCTGCGACCATTTTTATTTATTGTTTTTGTATTGTGATGCAGGTCCTAGACAAACGGAATATTAAATGGGAAAACTGGGGGCGTGGCTTGTTTTTCTGCTGCGAGCTGATTGGATGTAGTAAAATAGGCATTTCATTCAGAAAGATCGGGGAAAGGGTTTTGGAAGAGTCAGACTCCTCCTCCTCCTCACCATTTATGTTTGTTGTCAAAACCAATAGTTGGAGGGGCGTGGTTAAGTATGATAGCCCCACCCAAAACCTCAGACAGACGTAATCTGAGAATTTGACTCAAAACAAACAGGAAGTGCATTTTTAGATTATATTTTACATTACAAGGGCAAACAGTTTTATTCTTCTTAATGAAATAATGACATGATGAATTCACCACAGAACTGGCGACGTGAGCTCATGAGAAATCATATGGTTAGTTTGGATTTCATTTGTACTTTAACTGCATACTGGACTCATGTCACTGATTTACTGCTCATAAATAATGAGGGTTGTTTATAGCGTCAAGTACAGCATGTTGGAGTAATATTGGAGAAAAGTGCATTTCATTTATATATATATATGAATGACTTCTCTTGATCACAAAAAGCCTTTATAAGGGCTTTGTTTTTGGTCCAATAAAATAATAATATAGATTTAAATGATATTTGTAAAAAAAAAAAAGAAAAAGCAACAATATAAAATTAAATTAAATGTGAAAAAAATGTATAATGATATTAAAAATATTCATTAATATAAAGTAATGTAAATAATAATAATAATAATAATAATAATAATAATAAATATCATTCAATCATTAATTTTTCCTTTGGCTTAGTCCCTTTATTTATCAGGGGTGGCCACAGCGGAATAAAATCCACCAACTATTCCGGCATATGATTTACATTTGAGAACATACAACCTCCACACAAAAATGCCAACTGAATCATCAACCTTCTTGCTGTGAGGCGACAGTGCTAACCACTGAGCCACCATGTCACGCCATATAACATTTAATTACATTTTAAAAATTATAAAATAAATAAATAAATACAAACATGCAATCATACATACTAATTTAAATAAACTAAATAAAAATACCATTAAAGCATTAGAGTACAATGATTTTTGTCACTTGAAATTAAATGTTTACTGAAAGTAAAATGAAATTTTAAATAAAAATGTCATGTTTTATTGCAGCTAATCAGTAAAAGAAAACAATATTTACAATTTTCACTTTGTTTATAATCAAAATAATTTAATTGAATTTGATTTAATTGAGGTGCCACGGTGGCCTAGTGGTTAGCACGTTCGCCTCACAGCAAAAAGGTCGCTGGTTCGATCCCCGGCTGGGCCAGTTGGCATTTCTGTGTGGAGTTTGCATGTTCTCCCCGTGGTTGCGTGGGTTTCCTCCGGGTGCTCCGGTTTCCCCCACAGTCCAAAGACATGCGGTACAGGTGAATTGGGTAAGCTAAATTGTCCATAGTGTATGTGTGTGAATGAGAATATATGGATGTGTTTCCCAGAGATGGGTTGTGGCTGGAAGGGCATCCGCTGCGTAAAACAAATGCTGGATAAGTTGGCGGTTCATTCCGCTGTGGCGACCCCGGATTAATAAAGGGACTAAGCCGAAAAGAAAATGAATGAATGAATGAATGATTTAATTGAATATAAAATTGAAAAAAAAAAACGACTAAATAATTCAAATGATTAATAAAAACAAAAGTGTCTCAGTAACGCAACAATAACACTATTAGAAACTTCCTTTTGTTTACTTTAACTTTTAAAGTTTAAAATAGTTTTTCACTCAGTTCTTGCTGTCTGGTTTGACACAGGATATTGTTTTCCATGTTTAATAATGGTTTCATTCCTTATGGGTTTCGGTACACTAAACACACAATACCACATGATTTCCTTTCGTTTATTTCTGTGGTTTGTTTTGCATTTATTGTACCACTGTAGTATTACTGGAGAGGGGTTTCATTTTCTTTTTATTTTATTGCTGGAGGCACTTAAAGTAATATTGTGATGCGTGCAAACACGTTGTATATAAATTGAACATTTACACAAAGGTTTTATTTATTGTTTTTAAGTTTGCAGCTGAATAGTCCCATTGTTTTGTCGGTAATATTTGTGAGCAGTCGTCACGTTTTTGTTGTTTTTTTCTCCTCCATTGCACTACTGTCAGATTCTATTCAGGTCAAATCTCAAACTCCATCAACGTACTATTGCAATTTCTATTTTCTCAAACGGCATGCTTTATCACTTACTTTCTCCGTCTCGCTGATATCTGATGTTACTCTCACTCTGGAGGAGTAGTGTTGCTTTTAAAAGTCAAAAACCGAGCTGTCAGAACCAAAGAATAAATATAGCCTGCAGTGTGGCCTAGATGCTCTTTAAAGAACAGAGTCAAGCTTGTGTGTGTGTGTGTCTGTCTGTGTGTGTGTGTACGTTTGGGGTTGCAATCATAAATATTTTATGGTTCCAAACATTTTCCAGTTCAGTTTGTCAGACTCCTACCTAAAGGCCATTGAAAGTCTCCCCCTTTTTGACCTGCCAAGACTTTCTTTATGCATCTAAATAAGCTGCTCTTCTCAGTCTTAGATTTCTTCTTTTATTATATGTGTGTGTGTGCTGTATATATATTAAATTATGTTTTTATTTTATGTTATTTTAGGACATCAAGTTAAGCATAATGGAAATGAGCTATTTTATTGTCTACTAGTGTAATTAAATAGGATCAAGACATTTTATTTTTTACTGTGTTTTATATATATATATACAGTTTTTTATGCATCTAAATCAGCTCTTCCCAGCTTAAGTTAACATTATTTTAGTTATTTTGTTAATATATTTTTATTTAAAATGTGTATATATAATTATTTTGTTTGTTTTGTTTAGGACATCAAGTTAAACAAAATGGAAACGAGATGTTTTATTGGGCACTATGGGGGAAATAAGTTAAGATCAATAATTTTATTTTAGGTCGCCAAGGTGGCGTAGTGTGTAGCACGATCGCCTCACAGCAAGAAGGTTGCTGGTTCGAACTATGTGGTATAGGTGAATTGTGTAAGCTAAATTGTCCGTAGTGTATGAGTGTGTATGGATGTTTCCCAGAGATGAGTTGCAGCTGGAAGGGCATCCGCTGCGTAAAACATGCTGGATAAGTTGGCATTCTGCTGTGGCGACCCCAGATAAATAAAGGAACTAAACTGAAAAGAAAATTAATGAATTTTATTTTATTTTATTTTATTTTATTTTATTTTATTTTATTTTATTTTATTTTATTTTTATTTCTGTTAACATTAAAATTATTTTATCTTTTTATATGCATTTAACTCAGCTCTTCTCAGTTCTAGTAAAGATTTAGTTAATATGCTAATA